>MSJI02000935.1:21073-51348 GCA_001931905.2 Cladosporium sp. IMV 00045 | reverse complement strand
CTCAGCGGAGAAATCCTCTCCTCCGTCCCCGAAGAGCAAGGCGGCCCGCACGCCTGGTTCGGCATGGACATTTCCAGCTCCATGCTGGCGGAAGCGCTGGACCGCGACGTGGAAGGCGACATGCTGCTGGCGGACATGGGGCAGGGGGTGCCCTTTCGCGCGGGAACTTTCGACGCCGCCATTTCCATCAGTGCCATCCAGTGGCTTTGCAATGCCGAGACGAGCGATGTCACGCCCGAGGGGAGGCTGAAGCGTTTCTTCGACGGGCTGTACGCCAGTTTGCGCAGAGGCGGGAAAGCGGTGTGTCAGTTCTACCCCAAGAACAGCCAGCAGAGGAGCATGATCAGCAACGCGGCGATCAAGGCCGGTTTCGGCGCGGGTATTCTGGAAGACGACCCGGACACCAAGAGTCTGAAAGTCTACCTCGTTCTGACGGTGGGCGGTGGCGATGTGTCCGGCACGGTGAGCAGGATGAATGACGTCGACGTGCAGGATGCGCGGAGGAAGGATAAGAAGCGCGGTAAGGAGTTTGATAAGAAGGGCAGCAAGGCTTGGATTACGAGGAAGAAGGCCCAGATGGAGGCCAAGGGGAAGATCGTCAAGCCGAATTCCAAGTATACCGGTAGAAGGCGTAAGACTGCTTGGTAAGCGGTTGAAAGGTATGAGGGATGGTGTACAGGGAAGGACGATGCATACCTGAACTCGGCGGTTAGAGCGTCAGCAAAAATGCACTGGCGCTTGCTGAGACGATCAAGAGGACCGACGTGGTGTCCAGGCCGAAGCACGCCCCATTGCGAGAGGCGAAGAGAATTTTCGAAGATACCCATGAATACGCAACGCAAAGATGAATCGATTATGCAAACAGACTTCAAATACAGGCAAGGCCCTGATCTCAACTCGCAGGACTTCTGGTCATATCATCTCTTTCATTTCGTCGTGATATTCAAAGCTAACAAATCTACCTAGGTGAGGAGCGCCAAAAACGTCAAATCGTTGCAGAGGTGGGATACTTTTCTTCAAATCCCTGATATCTAATAATTAGCCGCCGAGCCCGCGACCTTCCCAAACCTTTGAAACCAAAAATGCCGCCGAAAACTTCAAAACGTAAGCCCAACCCTGCACAGTTCGCAACCGGCAGAGAAGGAAGGGGGGGTATCCATCCGCCAAACCAGTCCATCCAATCTGCAATTTTTGCCCAATGGCCGTTTCCATGACGGAACCGAAAGAGAAATTCCGAAACAACCAAACGCCAGCAATAGCCACCCGGACCGAAAGAAAACGCAAGATCGGCAGACACGACGACAATCCAATCAAGTCTGCTCACCACCATAGACCTCAACCTCATATCCCTTGCCCTTCTGCTGTAGAGCCTTGGCGAGCATAAGCTCACGCATCCAATCGATCCGCTCATCCTTATTCTTCACAGCAAAGTGATGCGTCTTCCCACTCCCGCCAGCAGCACCAGCACCAGCCCCCGCCATCTTCGAAGAAGCCGCCATCCCCTCCTCGCGATTCGGCACGAGCTGAAACGCAAACGGCGCCGGATCCGCAGCCCCCTTGCCCTCACCCCTGATATGAAGCCCCTTGAAAGCCGCGCTGAGCTTGCTCCCGCTCGGGGCCGTGGAGCAGGCGACGGCGTAGTTGTCGACGTCGATGGTGTCGAGGGCGGCGGCTCCCAGGCGCGCGTTGGCGTGCATGGCCAGCTGCGTGCCGTTGAGGCGGAAGTGGGCGTCGCGCCACTCGTGGCGCAGCATTTTCGTCTTGCGCTTGCGCATCCATCCGCTGTGCGTGCAGGCGCTGCCGTAGCTGAAGTGCTGCGTCTGCGGGCTGTGGTGCGAGGGGTCTTTGACTTTGGCAGCGGCGGCGGTGGTGGAGTCGATGGATGAAGTGCTGGATTTGCGCGCGCCGGTGCTTTGGGAGGAGGAGCTGTCTGTGCGGGTGGAGGCGAGGCTGGGACGAGGTTTCTTGTCCGAGGCGGGCGAGAAGACTTCGCCTTCTTTGACGGCGGGGAGGGCGAAGGAGGGGCGGTGCCAGGGTTGGGCGCGCGAGTGCGAGCGCGCGAGTTGTTGCTGCTCGCGGAATTGCATGCTGGGCGGGACGGATTGGGAGGCGTCACGCTCGATGGGGCCGTTGCTTTGGTAGGTTACTGGGACGTCCATTTCGGAGGCGGGTGTGCCGAGGCGGTAGATCGCGCCGGGCGATGCTGTGGTGCTTCGGCAGATGACGTTGGCTGTGTCGGGGGAGGTGATGTGGTTGGTTTGAGGAGCGGCACTGGCGGAGCGTGGGATGGCCAGTTTGGGGAGAGCTTTCAAGTTCTGATGCGGGCCTTGAGTGTGCTGGGGAGGTCGCAACACGGGCTGGCCATGGTGAGATGGATAGAGATGTTCGGTCGGGAAGAGGGGGAGGGGGTCGTAGTTTCGCCTTTGGGGTGGTGAGGTCGCCGGCCTCTCGATGGGCGTCAAGGTGCCATCGAGGTATTGATCTTCCATGGGCGAGATGGGCGTCTGCATGTGCTGGAAGTTGAGGAAGTGCTTCACATTCTCTTGCGGATCACGTCGATCAATCTGCTCCAGCGAGCCTTCATGCAGAGCGAAGGCAGGTGTTTGACTGGGACCAAAGACGTCTGAGGATGCGACGATCGAAGGGATGACCTCGGAGTGCGGGTCGTAGAAATCCTCTGGTTGCCTTTCCACTTCACGCGGAACGATGTTCTCCGCTGTGGCTGCGTTGCCAGGATCTCCATGAACGAAAATACGACCACCTTTGGTCGGGCTGATGGGGAAACGGCCAATACCGTTTTCCTCGTGCAACAGCTTCAACTCTCTTTGCTGCTTTCGCCATTTGGCGCAGCGCTCTTCCTTGGCGCAGGTGTGTGGCTTTGGTAGTAATTGCTCAATCGCGACAATCGATACTGACTCCATGGGTGTGGTGGCATCGTGCGGTTTTGGCGCTTTGCGTCCGCGTCGCTTTTTGGACTTACCAGGTTCGATCGGAGTCATTTCACAGTCGATTGGAGTCTCACACGCGTTGCGACTTCGACTTGTCGAGCGTCTGGTGTTGTTTGTGCATGGCCGGCTGGTATCTTGGAACGGGGTTGGTTCTGGGGCGATGCTTTCTTTACCTTGGACGGCTGAGATGGCGTTCCAAAGCCGATGTCGCTTTCCGAAGGATTGGATGCCAATTTCTTTGAGATTGTCGAAGGTCAACTCCATCAAGACCGCACCGTTGATGTCATTCACCTCGAAGCATTCGATGACTGATTCGTCGATACCTGTATCGACCATCCAGTCAATCACCTGCGTTGAGTTCCATTTGCGGATTTCAGTCTCTGCATCGTTGAACTGCGCTGGAGGCTGGCCCATGATTGAATCGATTGAGAAGCTGATTCCAGGATGCTGTGAGACTGGAGTCACCGTATTCTGTGAGAAAGCCGTTTCTGTCCTTGGGGGCGGATGCTTGGGCAACAATGGTGACATCTGCAGCGCATAGTCGAATGAAGAGTCGGTGGAAGCATGAGATGATCTGAACAGATGAGGACCCTTGGGCCCTTCCACAGGCCTGATTTGCAACTCGAACGGTCTCCGTCGACTTCGACCCGAGCTTGAGTCTGGGGTCGGTGCTTCTTCATACGACGAAACCGTGGTCTGGCTTCTTCGTCTGCTGTCATCCTGCGTGAATGTCAGTCGTCTGGTCGGTGATTGCAACATCATCAAACTCACTGAATCAATGCTATCTCTTGGCGATGGAGGCTGATGATTCAGCATGTGACTTTCTTCAAACTCGCTCTCATCCTCGCCATCTGTGTCGAAGATCTCCGTCGCTTCCGACAACGGTCGAGGAGCTGATGTTCGCGGCGAGACCATAGGAAATGTGTGTGCTCTGGCAAACACCTTCCCGCTCATGTCCCTCGGCGAGACGGGAGTTGATGCCTGCATGGCGGCGAAAGCTGTTGGTATGGATCAAGTGTGTGTGAAGTCTTTCTGGCTGTCTGGCTGGAGTATCTCAGTCTCTCGATCCTTCGCAGTATTGCGTCGCTCTACGTCGTCTTGCGTCTCGTGGTCGCTACGTAACCGATGCAAGCGTGCGGCGTGGTGTGGAAAAATCAGATGGATCAGAGGCGGACTCCGTGCGCGAGGGATCGCTTCCTCCCCTCTATAGTAGTCTTGGGATGGCGGGCGTGCTTCTCGCGCGCGCATAAGCTCCGACGCATGTTGTGCCTCTGCAGAAGCGCATGCACGACAGCACTTGTTTCCCGACGCCCACTGCGAGCCTCTTCCGAAGCGCCCTGCACCATCGCGTGGGTCTTCACCGTCCAGAACGCGGCCAATGTCAGGGCCGGGGTCCTGCAGCGTCCCTGGATTCGCAGATTATTCTTGATCACTCTTGACCATAGACCCCCCGGTCTCGCATCTGCCATAGCTGCACTTCCCTCGCAGCCTGTCGCAGGCGTCACAGCCCGGCGGCTACAGACGATTGGCCACTGGATCACCACGCTAAGGTGCCTGCATGAGTAGCAGGACAGCTACCTGCCATCTTCGGCCAGGCAACTCGTCGTACGGCGGAGGAATCAGTTCCTGAGTAGTGTGGATACTGCTGTCAAGTTTGGCCATACTTGGGTAATTAGCTGCTATTTTTTGCTGGCCTATGACGGGCGTCGATCACGAGGCTCTGCACCTGACGTCCCTCAAGAGAGGTAGCGTCACTAAGGGTCGCCTCGGGGCGAAGCGTGGAGCAACCACCAATGTCCTGTTCAACGGGCGGGATCTCACTCCGATGCGTTTGTCCATCCTTCAGAACCCTGAGCTTGTAGTGTGGTGTTCCCACGGTTCGTGATTGTGTGAAGAGAAGCCAATCTGGACGACCGCACCTTTTCTGTATCGCACAATCTGCAGACTGGGATCTTCTCAAACTCGATGCATGCACTCGAACACAGCAGCATGCGTGCTTCCAGATATGAACATGCCGCGGATCACGCAGGACGTGTTGCGAGCGGTAGTGTTTGCATGAAGCCACAATGCAAGGGACGCGTCGTCGTACACGAGCTTGAAAGCCACGAGAAGTGGCCGGGCTGGCGTGGCACAAGAACGGCATGCTGATGGGGAACTCAGTTCCAGTAGTCACACTCATACAGCCATACTGTACCTCGGTGGAAGGGTATGGCCTTGGAGTCACAACGACGAGCCCTCTGGTGACAGACCGCTACAGACCGCTTCCGACCAAAGATATCACTGTGCTGCATGTACAGGCTCACACAGGCTCACGGCGGTCTTGACGTGATCAGCACTAAAGACGATAGCATGTCGATAGCAGCGAACAGACGAGAGTCATCCCGCTTTCCCAACGACTCTCACGACTGGGAGAAACTTGACGAGGCTTGACCCAAAGTGGGGGTTTTGGGGCGGCCATGATCCAAGTTGGCTTCGTGATAATGCCAATCTATTATTGATGCCCATGGTGCTTCGAGGGCAGCTCTTGGGTTATCAACGGTCCCGGCAGTCGGTATCCAATGGAGGTCTTCAGCACGGGACTGGAGAGCACGACTGGCTGCACGAGATATGCACATGACCGGTAGCTCACTTCGCTTCTGCTCGCCGACCCATAATAATGATGATGGTCTCGTAGTCGATGCCCTTCTTCCTGCGGATGGCTCATATCTGATCGGGACCTGAATCGGGTGCCCGCATGGCGTTGGGCCTTGAAGACGGTCGCAGGCTATGACAATGACATGGTACAGCATGTTGGAGAGAGGCACGAACCACAATGCTAGTGAGGTATATGGATGTAGTGCGTTCTTGCGCAAGGTGAGAGAGAAGAGAGACCCGCCCGGACTGCCAGCCACATCTGCCAGGATGATTTAGCGTGGGGAAGGTTACAGCCGTCCTTCCGCCTTCATTGGCTCATGCTCCTCCCGGCCGTCACACGCTAGAACGACCTCATTCCCTGTCTTCACTCAATCCCCATATTCCTACTGGGGAAGCCATCTGCAACCTCACCCTCTCCATCACGCCGCCGGGCGCTTGCGGCCCTCTCCTCCTCCTGCAACCGAACACGTTCCTGCCGTGTCGCCTTGCCTTGCCTTGCGTTGCCAGCCATCCTTCTTCTCCACTCCGTGTGCAGAAGACTCCCACGCTTGAACCGACCTTGCGTGGGCACGTTTTGGTCACATTTGGCTTCGCAGTCAGGGCTTCGAGGCCATCTGGCGGGGGACCCTGGAAGTGCTCGACTCTTGCTCTCCACCTGTGGGCCCATATCTGACAGGTAGGATTGCCCTTCTGCATGTCAGTTTAGATTCATCCGTCCGGGGATTCAACGGGAAATCCTCTTCGTTGGCTGCAATTCGAGCTGTCTCTCTCTGCAACATGCTTCTTGTTACGCATTCCCAAGGATTCTTTTCTGTGCGGATGAATCAATCGGCATACCGCTTCCTCACGTGCGGCCCGATGCCCAACCACGACATACAAGCCCGCTTTTGAGATGGACCGTCGCTAGTTGATCCTTCGCGAGAGAAAGCATGACTCTAAAGACATACATTACCCGGTGCAACATAGTCATGCACGCTTGCGATTATTATCGTCCAACTACTAGTGAAGATGCCGATGTGCAGCCAAGGTGCAGTCATTAATCCTCTCTGCCAGTCGGATCGTCGTACACGAGCGGCTCGTCAAAATAGTGCTAGAGTGAAGCGAGTGGTCATTGGACGTCCTGCAGCCACTTTGGCGCCCATCCTTGGAGTCTGCATTACCTCAATATACTCACGGAATTTAGCTCACATTACCTTGCCGGCCACCGCCATGGTCCGCGTGCACATGCGGACCGTCATGCCTTCCACCAGCAGACCAAGAATAGAATCCAGGCCAATTTGGTCACATTTTCCTCCCAGTGAGGACATATAAGGTACCTTATCCTCGACCTCTTCGAAGGCCAGCTCATCGTTGACCGACTAATTTGCTCGCATTCCCTTTCGTGCGCCTTCGACCACTCGAGCCCGCTGGCCAGGCCGAGTCACGCTATCGTTTAATCTTCCGGACCCTTGGTGCCCTGCCTATACTTTCCTTCCCATACCCTGTCTGTTCGACCCAGCCATTGATTGGCGATTCGACTGCCCGTTTGGAGCTATCCACTCTCTTTCTGTACATATCTAGCAGATGTCTTCGTCCGTGTCGCACGCAGGATCGTCGACTTCCAACGCGACAAAGATGGCCGTATCAATAACAAAGCCAGCTGAACCTTCAGCTGACAACAAAAACACGACTGGATCGAAGATGCATCGGAGATCTCGTTCTGGTAAGTTTATCTTCTGATCAACCCTGATCGCCCGGGAGTCGTGAGCTTGGACTGATCTTGTTTCAGGATGCTTTACTTGCAGACTTCGTCGAAAGAAATGCGAAGAAGGCAAGCCCTCATGTAAAGCATGCAGACACCTCGGTCTGCGATGTGATTACAAACGACCAATGTGGTGGTCGAACAGTGAGCACAGGCGCCAACAGAAGGAAGACATCAAGGAGGCGATCAAGCGCACGCAAATGTCCAAGAAGAGCTCGCAGCCTCCTCAGATGCAGAGCGTGACGACGCCACCAGCCCTCTGCCACTCAGTGCCCTCTGCCCCAACCTCAGTCGAAGTCCACTCTGACTCAATGCCCGAAACTCGCGCGTCGTCTGTGGAGACACCATTCACTGGCCCTTGCGACTTCCCACAAATTGCGCCAGACAGTTACTTCCAGATCCCACCACACCCTCAATACGTGCCGCAACACGCACAGTACCCTTTCCACTCACCATACGAGATCGACATCAAGACCGAGCGCTCGATCTTTGTCAATGACATTCAAACCCGACGAGATTCGACAATCTCAACGTTCAGTACATTTCAGCCGCCTCCACTCTCGAATGGCCTCTCTGGATACTCGTCGGACAATTGGGTGCAACAAGAATACCACGAGAACTTGCAAGAAACTTTCCCTGAAGAGCCTGTCGATTTCAACTTCTTCGAGTTCCCACATGGTCAATTGACGCCGACTCACGAGACCGTGATCAACGTCGAAGAAGGCGACAAGTACCTTCTCAATCACTTCCTGGACAGGGTCATCAAGCTCGTGTTTCCGATTCTCGACACCAACCAACATGGCTCCGCTCGCACTGACGTTGTGCTGCCTGCATTGGAGTCGAATAGAGCATACCTTCACTGCTGTCTGAGCATCGCTGCCACGCACATGAAAGCGACTGAAGGCATTACGGGCGAGCAAATTGACAATGACATCGTCCGTCACCGCTACACTGCGATCTCTGAGCTTTGCGAAGCACTCAACCAGGACATGAACCATGATCGTATTCTGGAGGCAACTCTGGGGATGATCTTCTTCCAGTGCTCTGTTGGTCGTCCGGATGATGCCCTCCCCGACATTCCCTGGCACCAACACTTCCAAGCTGCCACCAGCCTCGTCAACAAGCTCGAGCTTCCGAGCAGTGTTGTCGAACTTTCAATGACCGGGGTGGCGCACCCATCCTTCAACATGACTCTCACCGCCTGGATCGACATCCTCGGTGCGACCATGGTCGGTCGCATGCCAGTCTTCGCCGACACATACCGCGAGCTGAACCTCAACCGTGGAAGTGCCGGCCTCGCCGAACTCATGGGCTGCGATGACAAAATCATGTTCCTCATCTCAGAGATCGCCTGCCTCGACCTCCAGCGCGCCGAGGGCCTTGACGACATGCTCCTCTGCAAATATGTCGAGATCCTCGCCACCGAGATTGGTACCTCTGAGCCCGCCACCGGGCTGGGAGTAGACACCTGCTTCTCGCCCACTGGCGCCATCAGGCCTAAGCAGCTTCGAACAAACCTCACTGCTGTCTTCCGTCTCGCCGCCCGCATCTATCTCTGCACTCTCGTACCCGGTTACGAGCCTCGATCCCCCAGCGTCTGCCACCTGTTGGCACAGTTCAGCGAACTCATGAATTGGATTCCGGAAGGCCCTGATGGCTTCGACCGTAGCCTTGCCTGGCCGCTGCTCATCGCCGGCTCCAGCGCCACGGCTGGCACCCCTTTCCGCTTCATGTTCGCTGACCGCTGCTCAAAGCTTGGAGAGGCGGCCAACTTCGGCTCTTTCGGTCGCATTCGTGAGATCCTCGGAACCATCTGGGCGACGAACGATGCGGCAGCCGAGAGAGGCGACTTCCGCGGCATTCACTGGCGCGAGGTGATGCAAGAGAAGGAATGGGACTTCTTGTTGATCTAGAGGTCCTCCTTTCCGCCCTTCCTTGCATCACTGCCGCACCCATTTCTGTTTTTCATGCATAGCGTCTGGCGCTTGACTTTCTGGGTTTTGGTTTTTCCTAACGTTGTCTTTCCTCAGCGGGTTCTCCTTCTTGCGGCTTGCAAGGCCGCGCTTTCGAGCATTATACCCATATTTGCTATGCTCTTTCTTATTTATTAGTGTTTTCTCGACGAGGTCTTTTCGGCGGGTTTCGGATGATATACGCAAGGGATGAGTTGGGATGGATCGGTACGGACTGGGAGGATGGCCTTGATCTAGTGCAGCTCTCAGGCCAGAGTGAATCGGGCAATGAGTCTGACTTCCTTATTATGAAAGGGATAGCGGGGGTTGGGATATGCAAGACATATAAATTTATATATGGTCCAAAAACATTTGTTAAATCATACACCTGTCCAGAGGCTTTGAATTGTAAATTGGCACTGGAGACATAGAAACTCGTTGAACTTTATTCTGAACCAAGAGGATATTGGTCGCTACATCCGCGACCTGGCTGCCTCTAACGCCTTTACTGCACCCTCTCGGACCTCGTTCACGATCTCAGCAGCAGACTGTTCCTTCGCGACAAGGCCGACTCCAGTGCCAGCCCACATGGCTGCACGCCCCTTACCTCCCACGCCGAAGCCTTTGTCCTCATGCTGGCTGGCCTCAGCATACAACTGCCTCACTTGGTCGATCCCAACCCCCTTCTCGAAATCCTCAGAGCTCTCATTCGCAATCCCTCGCCCATCGTATCCATTCGGCCAAATACTCGGACCCCTCAACTCATCAAACAACATCGACTTAACAGTCTCCCTCCCCCCATCCTTCGCCTGCAAAACCGCCTCCCGCCACGTGGGATCGATGCTCGTCTCGCGCGCCCCGAGAAACCTCGTCCCCATCACCACACCCTCCGCACCCAAAGCCAACGCCGCCGCCGCTCCCCTGCCGTCCGTAATCCCGCCCGAGCCAACGACTTTCACCCCCTCCAGTCCCTCCCTGGCCAACGCATCCTGCACCTCAGGCAGCAGAGAGAGCAACCCAGCACTCTTTGCGAGCCCGTGCCCGCCGGCGTCCGCGCCTTGCACGACTAGCACGTCCGGCGCTGCCTCCCTCGCAATCTGCACTGCGTCCCGCACGCTGCCGGTCTGCACGAAGAGCAAACTGCCCGGAGACGCCTGCCTCGCTTGCTTCACCCACGAGGCGTAGTCTGCCGTTTCAGAAGCTGCGAAAAGCCAGACCACGGCGGGGCGGTGTTTGCGAAGCACAGCCATTGCTTCGTCCTGCTTGATGAGGAAGAGGAGCAGGCCTACGCCGATGGGGAGGTGGCCGGAGGAAGTGCGAGGCAGTTTCGTGATGGCGGGAGATGTCAGCTCGGTTTCAAGGGCGTTGAAGTCGTTCGCTGAGCCGATCTGACCCAGGCCGCCGGCGAGGGTTACGGCGGAGGCGAGGTCGGAGCCTGCGGAGCCGGCCATCTGGGGTTGAAGGTGTTAATTTTCTGCAGAAAGATGTTTGTGATTTCTTGAGTGAGTCTTACGGGTGCGTTGATTATCAGTGGCGATTGCGTCCATGGGAGGAGTGTGGAGAGTCGGGATGGCATTTTAGTCGTTGAATGGTGTGTTTGGCAGTATGTTTGGTATGGTTCAGAGACGATTTAGGGTCTTGTTGTTGTTCCTTGAGCCTGACAGACTTCCCAACAGTGGATGAAGTTGGTGTGTGAATCACATTACGTTCGAACCTGCGGCTGACATTTGGAGACTTGGGATCATCGCTCCAAGCGTTAGGTGAGCTGGCTTTTGGACGCATGTCAGCATGGAGCTTTCGCCATTCTGCCTGATCTTCGTACTCTTGATGTATGCATAGGGCTCTTATTAAGTTCGCATGGTGGGTTGCGTTTATGGTGGAATGACTTGATAATGTACATATCTCCCCTATACCAAGGCCGGGGAGCATAGGCCTTCGCTCAGCTCTCTCCCTCAGGCTTATAATGGTATTGCCATTCTATCCAGAGTCGATAATTTATGCACGAAGACTGAACACGAGTGAATTCTTCGATGCTTCAAACTCACGATGGAGGGGTGAAAATTGAAAATGGCATTCGGTCATGTAGTGAGCCATGTGCTTGCGTGATCGCTCACTGATCGTCGCTTCGTGAGAGAGCCGAGGCACAACTCGGCATCTTCTTGAGCGTGTATCGCAACACACCCTTTCACTCTTCGTAAGCGTGTCTTCGCAAATGTACATTATTCAGACGACTACCAATATTGTATTATTAGAGCTTTATACATTTTTTCATACAACCATAGATAGGCAATCATGGCTTCGTTGGCTAAGTCCAGCAAGGTCACCCAGAAAGACTCCCACACATACATTGCCGACTTCGATCCAGCCTGGACGATAGGCTCAGGTACGTGACTACAAAACACCTTACATGAGCAGAAACCCTCTAACAACGAACAGTACCACACGGCGGCTATGTGACAGCCGTCTTCATGCAAGTCGTCAGTCTCCACTTCTCAACCACGCTCTCAGCGCAAAACCAACCACACACTCTCACCCTCCATCTCGACTTCCTACGCCGCACCCAAGTCGGACCCGCAACCTTCAAAGTCAAAGACATCAAACTCGGCCGTCAAACATCCGTCGTCCACGTGACATTATCACAAGATGGCCGCGAAGAAGTCGTCGGCTACATCACCAATTCCAACATCGCCACCGAGCAAGGCGTCTCCTTCCAGACATCCTGGGCCTTGAACCCAGCACCTCTCACAGCCGACACGAGCAAGTTCGACTCCGACTCTGATCTGCACTGGGGAGAGCGCAAACGCTGGCCTTTCTCGAATTTCAGAAAGGCCACGCAGAATGTGCGCAGTTGGTTTCCACGCTCCGGCCAGCCGGGACCCGGTATCATAGATGAGTGGCTGTGCCTGAAGAATGGCGAGAATTGGACCAACGAGGCTCTTGGCTCTGTGGTGGATACGTTCCCTCAAGTCATCGAGACTCTGGCTCTAGAGGATGACCCGTACAGCATTGATAAGGAGCGAAGGGAAGATGGAAAGTCTACCGGCAAGGACAGTGCCGGGTTTTGGTATCCGACTGTCTTGCTGAATTTGGACGTCAAGAAGGCACTACCGAAAGAGGGAGTGAAGTGGCTGTTTGTGAGGTTGCAGGCCAAGATGATCAAGAATGGCAGGTTTGACTTGGAGATTGTCGTTTTGGACGAAGCCGGGGATTTGGTGGCGTTGAGCCATCACGTGTGTTTTGCTGTCAGTGCCGCGAGGAATCTGGCGGCTAGGAGGAAAGTAGACGGTGGTGAGAGTAAACTGTAAAGCAATGTGGATGTATATCGATTTTTGAATACAATAGAGATGCACATCTGAGTTAGGATGTATGGATGTTCTACTCTTTTTATGGCCACCCAATCAGTAATCATAGGCACCTCAAACAAGGTAGAGAATTTGTTCTCGCAACATGATGGAAGATCCATCAAAACGCCAGCAAGCTCGTTATAGGAAGGCTTGCTAAGAGGACTGTGTTGCTTTTCGTATTTGTCCTTTCGTCTCATCACATGCTGATGCTAAGATGCCAGCTCCTGTTTGAGCTGGGCATACATCGCCATGTGCTACTACAGGTATTCTGTTGAATAGAACGGCCAGGCCAGGCAATAGGTTACCTTGCAGGCCGAAATCACGCAATTCAGCACACCGTGAACAGGCATGACGACCAGCAGGCGTTTAGTCCCATTTTGGAGTTCTCATCTCAAGGAAGAGGAAACAGAATCTCAGCGGAACTTTTGAAAAGAATCGCCAGGGTGCATGGACCATGCCGGCATTCGCGCCGAAGAGCCTCCATCCAGCCTGCCTGCGTGCCAGCCATCTTTGTTGGTCTTCCGGAAGTATGTCCACGTTGAGCGCAGAGTGAAATGTGTAGAATAGGTCTATTACCGCTCGCCGGCTTCACGATCTTGCTGATATCATGCTACATTCGCTTTCAAAGATATATAACAAGGACGTGGGAGCGATCCTCGATGTTTGTGAGGATGGTTTTGCTGTGAAGAAGGAAGCAAGGCTCATCATGCAGGGCAGACAGACTTTCCGAGATCGGGTTTGGTGCCTGACGTTCATCGGAAACGGAAGTAAACGTACCAAAGTGATGTAGACTTTCAACGAAGATTGACCAAGCAGCGAATAAAATCCTCCAACAACACAAAACTCTACAAAATCAAATATGACAGCACGCATCCCCATAACAATCATAACCGGCTTCGCCGGCTCCGGAAAAACGACTCTGATCCTCAACCTGGTCCCTCAACTGCGCGCCGAAAACCCCGGCTACAAACTGGCCCTGATCAAAAATGAAATCGGCGACCTCAACGTCGACTCGCAACTCGCGGCCGCTGCGGAGATGACAGGCTCGCAGGAGCTGCTCGGAGACTGCATTTGCTGCACGAACGTGGGCCAGATTGGGGACGCTCTCGCCACGCTGGATAAGGAGTGCAGCCCGGATAGAATTATTGTTGAGACGAGTGGGAGTGCTGAGCCGCTCAAGTTGGTGCTGGAGGTGAATCGTTTGGCGAAAGAGACGGGGCGGTATGAGTTGGATGGTATTGTCAGTGTGGTTGACGCTGAGAACTGGTATGTGGCGATGCATCCTGTGGATGAAGAATATAGAGAAATACTAACAGCCATATCTCACAGGGGAGGATACGCCAACACGAGCTTCACAGCCAAGCTCCAAGCACAACAGACCGACTTGATCGTCATCAACAAATGGGAAGGCATGGACGAGCGAGCATTCGACATCTTCCTCGACCGTCTCGGAGATCTGGACGTTGACACACCACAGACGAAGAGCGACCAAGGCTGGCTGAGCAAAGAACTGCTCTTCGGCTTCGATCCCAAAATGGCTCGAGCCTGGCTGAGCGACAGCCACAACCACAATCACGATCACGCCCACAAGCACGACCACGACCACAAATCCGAAATGGAATGTCTATCCGTAACCTACACCTCACCAAACCAAGACGCCGGCGTGGATCTCGACAAGCTGGAGAAACTCCTCAAGAGCGCGCCCAAAGACGAAGTCTACCGCATCAAAGCCGTCCTCTACTCGCACGGCTCGCCCAAAGCCGCAGATGGCTCAGACGTCAACGGCGTCAAGCCAGGCCGCTCAAGGTATATTCTGAACTGGTCTTTTGGGCGGTGGACGTGGTCTCACGATGAAGTTGACGAGGTTGGCGCGCCGGCTTTGAGGATGTCGATTTTCACGGCGCAGTATGAGAGCAACAAGTGGACGCAGAAGGTCGAGTCTGGGCAGTTTGTTGCGCTTGATGAAGGTGCTACGGATGGTGCGCTTTCGGTGAAGCGCGTTCAATAGACTAAAATAGAGTAGAGAAAAGAAGAGTCTTCTAATTACACATGCGAATTATACCCAAGGTCTCTTGCCTCAAGCCTTCTTCATCATACAGCTAGCCCAAATGAAGAGCAGCGTAGAAAATTTCGCCGACAATTCACTCCCTCCCGGGCCAGGATTCTCCACAAGCATCTTGTTGATCATATACTAGGCAGGATCATCCTGCCAGTACCAGCGTCTCGACTTATCCTTAAGGCCTGTTCAGCGATGGAGGAAAGATGATCCTCACGACTCGATAGGCAGATTCACCGGTCAGTGCTTCGCCTTTTTCTTCTTCTTCAGGAAGGCAACCATCTTCTCGGGGCGGCCCATGAAGGAGGAGTTCCAGGTCGGCCTTCCGTGGCTGATGCGGCAGTGCATGTCCCACTTGGCGTCCGGTTCGTCGTGAATCCAGTAATCCGCGTCCTCATCTTCCATCTTGGAGCGCTTCATGCAGTCTGTACAAACGTCAGTGAAGTTTGGAGGAGGGGCGAGAGTGGTTGTCACTCACCCAAGCACAAGCCGTCGAAATGCTCTTGCGCATGGTCCACAACGTCCTTGACAAGCGCATCAAAATCTTTCACGCAGGGAATGCGGCCTGTGCAGTTGTGGTCCTGGAGGTGTGGGTTGTCGTAGTGGAAATGACGTTCAAGCGATGACAATAGCTTGACGGTGGGCAGGTATTGGCCCTTCTTCTCGATAGGCCAGGCTTTGGAATGCTCTAGTGCGGAGGAGTAAGCGAATAGGACGTCCTTTCTGGAATCGCAGCTGCTGTAGTCGAGAAGGCTGTGGATCGGCTTGTAGAGGCCTCCGTGTGGGACTTTGGTAAGACGGCCACGGGCTGCGTTCATCTTCTCTGTTCCGCTACATTAGTGAGGATCCGAGATTGTTAAGCTCGATGACTTACGGATGATACGAAGGTCTAGCCTCAAGCGGTTGTTGAAAATACCATATAGTCTTTGCTCATTGATGTAATGGACAACATTGTAAGCCAGGTACTTGGTAGCAGAGGCAACGGCTTCGGCATGGTCAAAGACGTAGCGTGGGTAGAGTATCTTGCCATAGTCGACAATCGTCGACGGCTTGTTGCCCTCGTACCAACGTGCGAACCACTGCTTGGTCTCCGCACACAATGGGTCAAACTCGTACTTGTCTGCAAGCTGAAACATAAACCACACGGTCTCCGTGGTGACTGTGTAGCTGCTGTCTTCGAGGCGGTCGTGGAAGAGCTGAAGCCAAAGCTTTGTCGCGGCTGGGTCATCCCCCTTGATCTCGTACTCTGACTTTCCAATGTCACGGAAGTCGGGCGCGAAGACTCTCTGAAGGTAGCTCTTGGGTCCCAGGGCCTTCTTTGACACCTCGAACTCATGGATCTTGACGACGGTTGGCTCGCTGTTCGGGTTCTGAGGCTTTGCAGTCTCTTCGAGTATGATGATGAGGTCGTGGGTTGCGGCGATTCGATGCCGTTCGCGCGGAATCTCCTGCTGACTGCCGCTCTGCATCGTGCTCATCGTGGTGGTGTTGCGACTGCGATGAAGAGCGTGTTATTTGGTTTGCGAGAGAGAAGCTGAAGACGCGAGTGAGCGAGCGAGCGAGGATGAAGGGGTTTGGTGAGTCACTTTAAGGCAGGTGCGTTTTGTTTAGGAAGGCGCGACCCGTGCGCTCGAGTAGAAAGGCGAAGTGAGGCGTGAAGCACGTGAAGGGTGAATCTGTGGAAGCATCCAGCCGCTGGATTTGGTAGAGTGAGCCATCCTTCCATGTATACGAGAGCATTCGAAGGTCAATGGCAGAGTATAAAGGGGATGAAAAGCGTCAAATCATATTTTATACACAATGCATGCCGAAGTAGTCTCACCACAGCACGAGCGTGGTGGTATGCTGTCCAACGCCAGAACTCCTGGCGCTCATTCCAACCATCCATCCATCAAAGACCCATTGTTCAGGGCGCGTAAACAGGCTTGTCATCCTCGTACGGCTCCTCTCTGATTCCATCCTTGGTAATGACCTTCACGAGCACACCCTTGAAATCAATCGGCAGC
This sequence comes from Cladosporium sp. IMV 00045, assembly GCA_001931905.2. NCBI lineage: Eukaryota > Fungi > Ascomycota > Dothideomycetes > Cladosporiales > Cladosporiaceae > Cladosporium > Cladosporium sp. IMV 00045. The sequence continues at coordinate 34,667 of MSJI02000935.1, read as the reverse complement.
CGTCTCTTCAGCTCGTCTGTGCACATCCTGAGGATCTTCATGCCCTGCTCGAAGTTGATGTCCGGGTGGTGGTGCTTGTCGAGTGTCGCCAGGCAGTAGTACTGTGCGTAGCCATGCGCGGCGTACGGCACGCGTGCTGATGACGCTAGGTAGTCCACCCAGTAGAGTTCGGGCTTGTCTGTGATGGGGTCGAAGCCGCCGAGCAGGAGGTTGACGGTGTAGGGGTTTCGGGAGCGCAGGGATCTGGCGAGCTCGGTGCGCACGAAGGAGGAGACCTCGTAGGGTGATAGTTCGGAGGCGTTGCGTTTGCTGTACAGCTGAATGTTTGCTTGGACGTATTCCGCGAATTGCACTGTCGACCAATGTCAGCGAGTTGCGTTGTCCGTACCAGCGCTGAGATGATCATACCTGTGTCGCCAGCCTCGCCACTGTATGCCATGAGAGTGTGCTTGTTCAGCGGCCTCGTCTTGTCATCGCTTGACTTGAGGACTGTCGGGCCACGCATCGTTGCCTTTGAGGCGGCGATGATGGTGAAGTCCTTGCCAGTAATTCCGAGTAGAACCTCCCTTGCTTGATGTCAGCAGTGATTCAAGTCACTTGATGCGAGATGCCTTACATTGTTGCTGTGGTTTGGGTGATTGTTTGTGTATGTAGGTAGAGCTATCTCTACACGACCATCGGAGCTTGAGGTTCGGCTTGGTGAGGCAGTCGCAGTGACGCGGTTGTTGGCTGGAGACAGGGCAAGTAAGCCGCAACCCTAACCCTGCGTACCTCAATCAAATATTCGAAGCTTCAAAGATAACTGTCTGCGACTTGATGAACATGGCACTTGCAAGTATGTACGTTCACAATGAGCGACAAGGCACGAGTTCATTATCAACCTGGACGGTGAAGTACCGAGCTTGCTCGTTCTTCTCGTTGCAAGGTGGACTATTCTCTACAGGAAGTGTTAAAAGGGACAACTGTACGCTCGTCTCAAAGTTCCCAGGTACTCATATCGAGTGAAATGCGCGAAACGGTACACAAACATCTCACCACCAGCCCGGGATGTCTTCACTTGGCTTACATTCAGGAAGAGCAAGCGCAACGATGACACTGCGATGCAGAGAATGGTATTCGACGGGGCCAAAATACAATTTTCCCATGGATATCAGACAGATACCATACCCTTGGTAGGAGCAAAAAGGTTTATTAATAGAGTACACTTCCACTCTGTACGACCGAGGAGCGATGCCAAGAGATGAGGTTGGTTTTAAGAAGAAGAAGAAGAAGAAGGTTAGGCAGGTGCGTTTCCCACCCCAGCTCTTAAAGCGACCACCGCAAACACACCACTGCTCCAGCACAACGCAACCATGAGCAAAGGAAGCTGGAGTAATGGCACCAAAGCAGACTTCCACGTCATACTCCGACTCGATATCTGATCGAGCGAGCACATCCAGCTCTTCGATCCCTCGTACGGCTACCGATAGTCGTGCTGTGACGGCACGCCTCAGCGCCTCCAACCTTTACGCCACATCGAACGCATTCTACACATCTGCAGAACGTGTCACCACCACCTCACGTCCACGCACCAGTCGCCGCAATGCGGGCAGACCAAGTACTGCAAGGCCTCGAACTGGCGTATCTACGCTCGGCGTGGAGAATCAACAGATCATTTGTGCCATCAGTGAATCGCGTGGAGTCTCTACTGTCGTAGGGATCTCCTTTGTGAACCTAGACACCGGCGAAGCTGTGCTTTCTGAGATCATCGACAACCAGACCTATGTCCGATCCATTCACAAGCTGCTCTGTTTCTCGCCAACCACCATCCTGATCGTGTCATCAGCTTCTGACCCGAAGTCCAAACTCTTCTCAATCATTGAAGATACTCTTGATGATCTTGGGAGCAACGTACGTCTCCTTGACCGTCGTTACTGGGCTGAGACCGCCGGGCTTGATTTCATTCAACAACTCGCTTTTGTGGAAGATGTCGAAGCCATCAAAACGGCGGTCAGTGGCAAGTATTACGCTGTCTGTTGCTTTTCTGCGGTTGGTATTCACTTAATACCGTCATACATGGACGTGGCTTACGGGGTGTAGGTCCTCAAATACGTCGAGTTGGCACTGTCGAAGACGTTTCCTGCCCGATCTCTCCGTATCAAGTACGAACCCTCTGAGGGCTCCATGATGGCGGACCTCTCGACTATCCGTTCGCTCGAGCTCGTACAGAACCTCACCAACTCGAAGTCCAAGGATTGCTTATTCGGACTGCTCAATGCAACATTGACCCCCATGGGTGATCGTCTCCTTCGAAGCAATATCTTGCAGCCGCTCACTAACGAGGACACCTTGAGTACTCGATACGATGCTCTGGAAGAATTGAGCACGAAAGAAGAGATGTTCTTTGCCGTGCGCCAAGCGCTCAAGACTTTCCTGGATGTCGACCGCATTCTGACTCAATTAATCCTTATCAAGACTCAGCCATCGCTTAAGGATTCCGAACAAGCCGTCAACAGTGTAATCATGTTGAAGCAGTCCGTGATGCTTGTTCAGCCCGTATTCGAAGCTCTGACGGGTGCTCGCTCAATCATGCTTCAAGAGATCCGAAACCTCTGCTCACCAGACAACATTGATCCTGTTCAAGCCTTGATCAGCGAAGCTCTGAACGACGACACCACATATGCCAGTCAACCGCTAGATCTTCGCAATCAGCGTACCTATGCTGTTCGATCTGGTGTCAATGGTCTGCTCGATGTTGCAAGGCAGACCTACAAGGAGGCCATGACCGACGCATTGCAGCACATCGCTGATTTGGGTGAGGAGCACCATCTTCAACTGCAGACTAAGTACGACAATTCGCGCCAGTTCTACCTTCGTCTGCGAGCTGAGGAGCTGGAGCAGCGCGATCTTCCGGCAGTCTTCATCAACGTGTTTCGCAAAAAAGACATCATCGAATGCCAAACGCTGGATCTTCTCAAACGCAACCAAAAGATCTCTGATGCTCATACCGAAGTGATCCTCATGAGTGACAAAGCCGTGCAGGCTCTCATCAATGACGTCCGCCAACACATGGGACCTTTGTTCCGCATCTGCGAGGGAATTGCTATGCTCGACATGATCGCTTCCTTTGCACAGATCGTTACCACACAGGACTACGTCCGCCCACAGCTCTCGGAGACGCTTGCAATCAAATCCGGCCGCCACCCAATCCGCGAAAAGACTCAGGAAGCAAAATATGTGCCAAATGACGTCTATGCAACACAACAGAAGCGCTTCCAGATCGTCACCGGCTGTAACATGAGTGGCAAGAGTACTTACATTCGCTCAGTTGCGCTTGATGCAGGTCATGGCACAAATTGGCTGCTTCGTACCCGCTCAATATGCCTCATTTCCCATCATTCGCCGGCTATTCGCGCGGATTTCGCTTGACGACAATATCGAAGCCAATGTATCTACCTTCGCTGCCGAGATGCGCGAAGCAGCGTTCATACTCCGCAACATCGACGGGCAGAGCATGGCCATTGTCGATGAACTCGGGCGTGGCACAAGTACCCGAGATGGTCTGGCTATCGCAATCGCAATCGCCGAAGCGCTTGTTGAAAGCAGAGCTCTTGTTTGGTTCGCCACCCATTTCCACGACCTTGCCAAAATTCTCGCCGAGCGCAACGGAGTCGTGAACCTGCATCTCGCTGTTGACAATACGGAGCCGGAGAAGATGGAGGTGCTCTACCGCGTCTCTTCGGGCGCTGTACAGGATGAGCATTACGGGCTCAAGCTGGCGCGTGTCATGCCGTTTCCGCAGATGTCATCGAGCATGCAGAGCTTGTGTCGAACACTCTCTTGCACGCTACGCGGAAGAAGAAAAACCAGGGCGCATCTCTTGCAATCGTCATTGCGCGCAAGGGAAGGCTGCTGTTGAACTTGAAAGAGCATCTCGTCCAGGCGAAGAACGGGTCTATGACCGATGATGATCTGACCCAGTGGCTCAAAGATTTGAGGCGGGAGTTTGTCGTGCGCATGGCGGCACTAGAAGAGGAAGAGAAAGCATTGCGCTCAGAGAGACTGGCGTCGCAGCTCAATTTGGAGAGCAATCTAGACCAGTTCTGTCGCCGGCACAGATACTTCGCTGACTGGCAGTGCGCTGATGGAAATAGCGTGGACGATGAGGTGCTGACGCTGCAGCGTAGCACTGAAGATACTTAAGTCGTTTGCTGTTATGAGTCGATGGTATATTCGCTCAAGTTGGTGGGTTTTCGAAAGATGTAGCATGTAGCTCATGAATGGGAAGGAGTATCGACTTCATCCAGTGTGTCCACCAAGTCCTCGCTGGCTGTCGATCACATGCCCAGATCAACAACTTTTTGGATTCCTTCACCGCAAGACGTGGAGGTTTGATTGCCATGAATGCGGCTCGGAGACGGGGACCCAACATAAAATTCACTGTACTGGAGAAATGCAAGATTTCATGATGGGAATTCGCCAACGAGGCTGATGAGGCCACATAGCCGTGGTAGCTTTCAGCCGGAGGACGAGTGGGCACGATGATGAGAATTCGATGTCAGTAGGAGGCAGTATGAGATAGGAGTAGTACCAGGGTATTGCATTGAGTGTTGAGTGGTCCATATTTTATTGGACGGGTTGGAAGCGAGCTGGATTATGGTGTGGAAGAAGAGGCCACGCTCCACGATCGCTTTCGTCAACTTGGTGCTCGTGGCTAATTGGCACATTTGTACATAGTCGCCATGCCACCCACTTGCAGGGAAAAAAGTGAAAAGGCAAGTATGAGGCCAATATGACATACTCAGGAACAGCAGGTCCAATCTTCGTGGCGGCCTTGCAGCAGGGGTGGTGGTGCACCATGCTATTGCTTGCATGAATCTCATATGAACCAGGAACGACAGAGATCCCCCTATCATATGTGCAACCTTGACAGAGGATTGGTGGAAGTTCAACGAATTTCGTGACCCGAGGTCCGTCGATGGATTGAATCTCAATTTACGGTCTCGCCAGGCTCATCAGTGATATGACAAGGAAGTGAGAGCATATCTGCAACCGCGTAAGCTATCATCGACGATAGATGTGGCCAGAACTACGATGACATCGCTCGTGGCATGTTTCAAGTATGTTGACCTCCAAGTGTCAGCAGTCTTGTAACGCTGGTCAGTTGAGTATATGCTACGTCAGATATTTTCTCCCCACGTGCATCTAAACTTGAGCCTCATACTAGTGAAGACAATTGTAATTTGATGTGTCGCCTAGGAACTACGCCCATCGTATCACAGATTTCGAGCCAAAGCTTCGGGATGTTCCTATTTCGAAGGATCGTTGAATCTTCGATGGTCGCAGCATCAGCCTTGATCTGCCGTCTCACACGACTGTGTGACGGGTGGTCGAAATTCTGCATCTCGATGCCAGCAAGGAATACTGGAGATTCAATCTGCCTTTCCAGGCTCTTTCTCCTGATGACCTCATGTCGATCCCGAAGTCTTGGACATCGACAAATTCCCCAAGATCGTAAATCGCTTCAGTAAGGGGCAGTTCATGAACCCACCTTTCCCGGGCGATTAAGGTGAGCCAAGTTGCAGTTGCTGCCGCGCGCGTCTGGCGGCTGTGTTCGTCGATGGCGATTTGAGCAGTGGTATCAGCGATGCGCTCGCGCATCATGTGTGAGACTCTAAAGAACATACAGCACGGCGACATTTCGATCCCGCACGCCTTGCCAACGTTCGCAAGGCCCTTATGCCGATCTTCCTTCACAAGCCTGATCCTCCCATGTCATCCCACATGCGCACGCCCGCCGCTCGGCACGCTTGGAGGAGACGGTTCCACCGGAGCTGTCTTCCGACTCCGTTACACTGTGACGCAACTCGAGCCTACCAATACATGTATGCCATACCTTCGTAGCCTATGTCGGCGCGGTAACGGACAAGGGTCATCGAAGCATCCTGCCGCGGAAGGCCGACCCGCTGCGAGGAATCTGAAAAAATACAATAATACCTTTCTGAACATACCTGCATGAGTCCTTTGACTCTGTTTGCGCAGTTAAGGCAATGTTCCTTGGCCGATGCAGCTTCTGGAGCTAGGTTTGTGCTTCGAACCGATGAGATGGCACCTGGATTCTCGCTCTCGCTTGTTGAGTTTTCATCACGCTTGAAACTCTAAAGCTCAGATGTGCTTCAGAACACCTCCGTGAGCCACAAAGGAGGGATTGGGTTCCCCATCATGGACACACGTGAGATTGCAGAGAATGCATATTTCCTAGGCCTTGTCTTACCGTTTGAATTTCGGCTTCTGGGTGCTATTCGTAGAGCCCGACTGCTTCCGGAACATCGTTCGCAATCACAGCGTTTCGACTGGTGCCAAATTATGCATGTACGTTGTACGGGTGCATCGTGGACTGGCTGTGATGGTACCTCGAGGCAGGAATACGGGTCCTCCAACGAAACCTACGCGCCATTTCTATGGCACTTTAGAACGTGGCCCATTGTTTTCGAGCCTGGTCAAGAAACATCGCTGTGGTCGTCCAAAAAAAAAGTCCCGGGCGCTTGGAACTTGCGAGACGTGTGAAGACAAGCTTGTGGTCCTTGTTGCGGGAACCACCCACTGCCACCGCTTCCAAGATTGCAGAATGGTGGTGCGAGCAGCACCCTGCGTGGTCCACATAACAATCCTTGTCTATTTCTTTCAAGGTCTATAATTCTGGAGAAATTTTTTGCCATGCATTTAGGAGACAGGGTGGGATTTCGGTGAGTCCGTGTATTTGACAGTAGTATTGACCTCTCGCGTCGTGTTGATGGCTCCTCATTCAACATCGTCGATCGGCTGTGACATGCAGCACGCACTGCAATCCTGTGCGGCTTGACTCAAAGGTAGAGGGACGTACATAGGCGCCTGGGATTCCAGACACAAGCCTGAGTGGAGTGTTTTCCTCACAAGCTGTTACAAGGTCAGCATCTGTTTCGCTTACGTGTATTGGATTCAGCAATAAATTCTGTACCTTGAGGCTTTGGCGACCCATGGGCCACGAACCGAGAACCACGGCTGGGCGGACGAGCAGAACATGCAGAAGTCTAAATGCGCGCTTGGATTCTCCCATCGATCAGACAATTCCCCAGTGCCAGCAAACAGAATCATCGATACAAATTGGAAATGGCCATCGCCGATCCCAGCTTCAAGCTTGTAGCTTGGTGTCAGGAGACTAGCTTACTGCGGCCGACATTAATCGCCCGCCCAATCTCCAGTCTTGCGAGTTTGGCATGTTATTATTCTCCAGGGATGGAAGCATATATGCTGTGCTGATGCGTCGGCCTCGTCTGGCGTGCCCGGCTGTGGAATGCATGAACCTGCGGCTCGTTCTCAGGCAGGCCATCTCTAGCCTCTTCCAGGTGATACATGTCGGATATAGTTTGCTGCATGGCTCCTCTCGGAACCAATCGTTTCACTTCGCAGGAGACTCCACGTGAAATTGGCAGGTGTGGGAGCTCCGACACAATACCCGGCCCATGCTCCGCCCGTCACTGCTTCTCGCTCTGTCACAACCGTCGAGAGTGGCGAATGCTATTATTGTGGTCCGTTGCGGTCCTGTAGTAGCACTTCTCGCAGGCACAGATGAATATTGACAAATGCTCGTCCCGCCAGGCTGAGAATCCCCAGACAGACGTGTGATGAGTGATGACCATCGTGTGTCGCCGGCGTCGTTAGTCACACGTCATGTTGCCATTGTAGCTCTAGAGTCCGTGCGGTTTGCGTCCCATATGCGGCTGCAGAAGCAGGACAACCACCCAGCAGTAGCGAGTGCCGCTAAGGCGTGATGCGGAGTTGAGTTTCCCTTTCCCGCGGAGGACACTCCGACGAACAGTGCTGGTTCGGCTCTTGTGAGTCTGTGAAGGCCTTGTCAGGCATGATGTGAGCGAGAAGGCGGCGAGGGCACGCTGGAAACGTCTCCGTCTCACCCTCTCGGCATGTCGCCTGGTCGCCACCTCTGATCATGATGCACGCCGGACTCTCCAGTCTTTTGCTGTCAAACCCTGCTGCCTTGCCGGAGCCGTTGTTCTAGCGTCCCAGTCGCGCGTCGTCGAGATCTCTCGCAGAAACGCATCTGCCAGTGCAATCGGCGCGATCGAGAGGCCGTCAGGGCTCATTTTCCGCGCAGATCGGGATCTCGACATCGAAAACCCACACTCATCGGCGTTGCCTTTTCGAATGACATCTTTCATGCGCTGGTCCCTGGTGCCGAATTCGACATAGACCTGTCGCCGTCTCGCACCCGCGCGTGTTGTGTGTCCTTGTTCTAGCAATTCGCGTTTGCACGCGGGCAGACAGTAGCAGACCAGCCCCACCACTTTCGTCCTCCTATCTCTGGTATGGCCGTCTCCCAATTTCGAGACTCGCTAGACCGCCTTGGACTTGGACGATATCACGACGGCCTTGTCCAAGAGGCATTCGATTCCTGGGATGTCCTTGCAGACATCACCGAAGAAGATCTGTAGGTCACTGGCATGGGTGGCGATCGATGAGGAGAAACATGCTGACGGTCTCGCAGCGACGCGCTGGGCGTGAAACTCGGTCATCGCAGGGTATGTTCTCGCTTGGGTGCCTTGCACGCGACCCGCGGTCTGCTTCGCCTACACGGCTCAATCTGACGTACTTATCCAGATACTCCAAAGGGCAATTGCCGAATCACGCAAGGATGACACCCAACCGGCACCAGCTGCAGATGTATCACAATCATATAAGCCCAATCCAGGCAAAACAGAGACGTTCGCGCCCTTGCAGGACCCCAGCTCTGGCGTAAACCAACCTTCACGAGCGCCGACCGGGAGCAAACGTAAATACAGACGCCACCCAAAGCCTGACGAGAACGCACCCGACCGTCCGCCTTCCGCCTATGTATTGTTCTCTAACCGTAAGTCTACACCTGGCTCTGGCTCATGCGCCACGTACTGACGGCCGTTGCAGAAGTGCGAGAGCATTTGAAAGGCAAAGACCTAAGCTTCACAGAGATCGCAAAGACGGTCGGTGAGCGATGGCAGGTATTGCCACCGGATGAGAAGGCCTCTTATGAAAGCAAGAGCCAGGCCATGAAGGATCACTACTATTCTCAATTGGCTGAGTACAAGAAGACGCAAGACTATGCGGATTACCAAAGATATCTTACAGACTTCAAAGCCAAGCATGAGCCGAGCAGTAAGTCTTTTCGAGAATTTGTGAGATTCCAATAACACGGGATTGTGACTAACAATCAGCAGATGGTAAACGACTCAAGGAAGACAATGCGGATAGCCCTAGCCGACGCAACAGCGACGAGAGACTGGCGAGCAGCCCGGACAATAGGGAAAGCAGTGCCAACAGCAGCGAGCGCTTATATAGCGACAGACGTCGTTCCGGATTCGGTTCTCCGCAATTGGTTCATCGTGTGGACTGGCGACCAGTGACACTATCGGAGAACAGGTCGCCTGAAATCGCACCTGGAATAACGCCTCTTGAACCTGGTTTCTCACCCCGCCACACTAAACCGGCATTTGCGAGCGTCAACGGATCTACTTCAAGCACTCCAGCACTCTCGAATGGCTCACGAACAAAGCCACAGATGGGCCCTCCGATAGGTGATCATCCCATGGCAGTCAGCACCAGCCTTGCGTACGGTTATCACCCATCGCTCACCCCTCAAGGATCTGATTCACCGCCAATCATGCCTCCCTCGCGAAGACCGACGATCGCCAGCGAAACATCGCTTCCTTCGCTAAGAAACTCCGACTCAATCAGCTCTGGCCATTCGTCAGGCTCGCCCGTCAATGCTCCTCCTCTTGGACCCAGCAATTCATTCTCGAGGACCCTGCCGAGCCGCGAGTTGCCTCCTCCCGTGCCCTCGCGGTCCTCGAATGGACTTCCAACAACTCTGCCGCCCATGAAGAACCTGTCTGGGTCACCTCAGATCCGGTATTCACCACCTACGTCAGGCCTCGCAACGCTTCTGCGCGCTGGAGAGCACCTGGCATCGAATGGGTCGATGGATGGCACCTATGAAGAGTCGAGGTATCCTTAAGCAGGCTGGACGATTTTTTGTTACATTTTTCTGGAAGTTACTGGTCGGATCACACCCCTGACCACATTTTGATTGGCGCATTTGAGTCTTGTGACATTGATCGGGGGCTCTTGCAAGCTCAAACGGAGTTTTTGTTTTGTTTATTCGGAAGCGTGATACCATTTCTTGTTTTAACGGGTTCGAAATTGAGCCAATGATTTATGGCAATGATCAAACTAATGAGCACATAAAGGATTTCACAATTCGTTTGATCTGGCTATTATTGGGGTGGAATGGGAGGGTTCTGGGACCGTACAGGGAAATTCATTTTATCTAGGTGTATGTAATTCAAGGCGAACCGAGAGTGCTGTTTGGGGGTTTTCCCTATGCCGTTGCCTTGAGCATCAAGATCTCTGCCATAGCCTGTGGGTTCATGCCTGCCTGGCGTTTTTGCATGATGTATCTTTGTCGGACGGCGTGCCTGCTGCCACCGAAAGACGCCGCCGGCGCCTTTGACTCTTCCGGCTTTTGTGAATCTTCGTCTGAAGATGAATCCGAAGACTGATCTCGTGATGTTTGTGCTGATGTTTTCCCCTTGGCTGCCTTGCGTTGTCGTTTCTCTTCCTTTCGCTTCCGCCTCTCGTCTTTGCGAGCACGCTTCTCCTCCTTTGCTTGCGCCTTCTCGTCCGAGTCGCCAGACTTCTTATCCTTCTTGCGCCTCTCCTTGCGATCCTTCTTGGACGCTTTCTCAGCGGTATCGCTCGTAGATTCTGCGGCAGACTCATCCTTCTTGCTCCGCTTCTTCTGCTTCTTGCTCTTCTTCTTCGTGGCCCCGTCATCCTCCTTGTCGTCATCTTCGCTCTCATCGCTGCTCTCAGATGCCGCAGCAGAATCTTTGCCAGAAGTGTGCTTCCTCTTCTTCGACGAGGATGCCGCCGGCGCATCATCTTCTGCCTTGCGCTTGCTCTGTGCCGCCTTTGCGGTCGCCTCCTCAAGCTTCTTCTTCTCCTCCATCTTATCACCAACAAGCAGGCCGCCGTAGACAAAGTTCATTGTCCCCCACTTGTGCGACTGATATGCCTGTAATTCCAGATCGCGCTGTGTGTCGGCCTGCTTCTGCACTTCTGCCTCACTCTTTCCGTTCAATCTACCGAAAATGCCCGAGAGAGTGCTCAGGCCAAAGGTTTCTGCATTGCTCTTTCCCTTGATCGCTCCAAGACCGGCGTTGTCCTCTCGTAATACCACGCGAATGTGCGAGGCGTTCGCGGCGGTGTAGTGGTCGGCGTGGTTCGCATTCTCGGCACCGAGGAATTGACCTGGCTGCCACCCTGACTTGGCGAGGAGTCTGGCGCCGTAGTTGTTCTCTGATTTCGCCCAGTTGGTGTTGTTTGGGTCTGCTGAAATTTTGGTGCGCCTACGGCTGGAGTCAGTGAATGTGCATGAGTGAAGATACACAAGTGAGTGTTACCTCTTCTGACCGGCGAGACCCATCTTGAATTATAACGTCGCCTGTACTTGGTTTGAGAACAATAAAACAGAGGTGGTGGATCCAAAAAGTTGCGATTTGGTATGCGCCCGGCCCTGAATTCTTCGAAAGACCCAGACTTCCTTCGCGCTAGCGCATTAATGCCTCAGGCACCTATTTATTCCGTGCCTTCTGTTCAACCATAAAGAGCTAAGATTGACTTCACCTCTTCACAGGCCTTCTGCAGACAACTTCATCCTCGCAGCGCAATCAACAGTCGGTGGCAAGCGTTGCTACGTGATTAATAAATGCTCATTACCGCCCGTTCGCCAGAGAACTCGCCATGGTACCAACCGACATGAATTTTGACGAGGCCCAAGACAGTGGGTCGCAAGACGGCTCACAAACTCTGGATGTGCAGCAATTGCTCGAGAAGCACAAAACTGCTGTCAGTGACCACTCCAGTTGACTCGGTACGGCTTGGGAGACAAATACCAACGTGTGAATAGGTCTCCACCCGACGCCGCAAGGTCGAGGCCGAACTTCGTCAATCGCATAAACAAGGTTTCGATGATCTACAACGCCGCCACGACGATTACAAAGCACAATATGAAGAGAGCTTGTCAGTGATCTTGTCGCGCTTCATGGATGTGATCGGGCAAATGCTGATTGATAGTAGGAAGTCAACGCAGCGTCCCTATCTCGAAAAGCTCGCCGAGTTGATTACCAGAAAGAAGCTGCTCGAGACTGAGATCGAAAAGCTGCTGGATGATTTGCAACAAGCTGATGCTTCTGTGGCCCAGCAGCTGGATGCCTGCATTAAGAGTCGTGTGAATGCGTTGCGCAAGTGACCGGGCTGTACGCTTGCAGCGCCGTCAGCAAGTCGGGTGTTGAACACCTGCGGTTCGAGGCTGATGCTGGCCATGGATGATAAACTACTTTGCCCATGACGATGCAGTTTGAAAGTCTCATGACTGAATGACTGCCCTTGTTCACGCATCTTTATACGTAAGGTAGGTGGACCGAGTAGCTTCGTTCAGTGAACAAGTCAGTCACAAAGGTGTTGGGGGAGTGTCGTCTACATTCAATCAAAGATTCATCAATCAACTTCACTGGCTTTTTAGCGACCAAGTACGTAGTAACTCGTAGCGAATCTCTACAGCCCCGAGTAAACTTGGCATCGCATGTCTACGTTCGTCTTAATATCTCACGTCCCTGCCTCGACAATCCACGCTCTTAAGAAGCCAGCGTCCATTCTGGAAGTACAAGTGACGAGCCGTTTCGATTATTGTGAGTTGAGTTGGGTTGAGTTGGGTTGAGTTGGGTTGAGTTGAGTTGATTTGATTTGATTTGATTTGATTTGATTTTTTTTCTTTTTCTTTTTGGCTTATTTATGTAGATGCCTTTTCGTAATATTGTCGATTGGCTTTGTATGATCGACCAAGACTATCAGCAGATTCGCCCTACAGCCGGGGAGACGCAACTACTGTAACAGGCAAATCCTGCCCGTTTCCGACGGCACAAGCCTTGAAAAGTATTCCCTGCGATATCATTGCCATGTGCACGACTGCCGTCTCGCGTTCCTTCCGAGCTTGATTGAGAGTTTTCGAGGTTGAGCTTATACCGATCGGCGAGATATTTGCCGTCGGAGCTGTGTCCGAACGCAACTTTCACACGGAAACGAGGATGCCCTCATCCTGGGCGCGCGCACTTCTACGTACCGCGAGCGGGAACAGGCACATCGAGATCTGGCGAAATCGATCGAGCGAAGAACGTGAATCGTGATTCCAAGCATTCCGATCGTTCTTCCTCTCATGTACAATAGACGTTTTGAGAAGCGCTTCGTCCGACTGATCGAAGATCAATCGAAGGGTGCTACCGCCGCTCCGAAGAGCATCCGATAAGCTTTTTAGGTATAGTCCGCTGCAAATTAGCTTTATCCGTGCTATAGGCAGTAGGAGGCATACCTATCGTATTATTTTTATTTATATTTATGGTATAGATCGATTTAGCTATAGATAAGGAGTTATTTATACTCGCTCTATTACTCGACGAGGCCTCCGAGGCTCGCTAGCGCCCTAAGGCCTATCTATATAATAGGCATCTATAGTATTTAGATAACTAGT
>MSJI02000935.1:0-21053 GCA_001931905.2 Cladosporium sp. IMV 00045 | reverse complement strand
CCTCCTCAAGCTTCTTCTTCTCCTCCATCTTATCACCAACAAGCAGGCCACCGTAGACAAAGTTCATTGTTCCCCACTTGTGCGACTGATATGCCTGTAATTCCAGATCGCGCTGTGTGTCGGCCTGCTTCTGCACTTCTGCCTCACTCTTTCCGTTCAATCTACCGAAAATGCCCGAGAGAGTGCTCAGGCCAAAGGTTTCGGCATTGCTCTTTCCCTTGATCGCTCCAAGACCGGCGTTGTCCTCTCGTAATACGACGCGGATGTGCGAGGCGTTCGCGGCGGTGTAGTGGTCGGCATGGTTCGCGTTCTCGGCACCGAGGAATTGACCTGGCTGCCACCCTGACTTGGCGAGGAGTCTGGCGCCGTAGTTGTTCTCTGATTTCGCCCAGTTGGTGTTGTTCGGGTCTGCTGAAATTTTGGTGCGCCTACCGCTGGAGTCAGTGGATGTGCGCGAGTGAAGATACACAAGTGAGTGTTACCTCTTCTGACCGGCGAGACCCATCTTGAAGTATGGCGTCGCCTGTACGTTATCTGAGAATAATAGAAGGAAGTGGTGGACCCAAAAAGTTGCAATCGGTATGCGCCCGGCCCTGAATTCTTCGAAAGAGACCCAGATTTTGTATCGCGCTAATGCATGAATGCCTGAGGCATCTATATATTCCACGCCTTCTGTTCAACCATAACGAGCTAAGATTGACTTCACCTCTTCACGTACAATCTGCAGACAACCTCATCTTCGCAGCGCAGTCAACAATCGATGGAAAACGTTGCTACGTGTTCCGCAAATGCTCATTACCGCCCGTTCGCCAGAGGACTCGCCATGGCACCAACCGACATGAAGTTTGACGAGGCTCAAGGGAGTGGGTCGCAAGACGGCTCGCAAACTCTGGATGTGCAGCAATTGCTCGAGAAGCACAAAAATGCTGTCGGTGACCACTTCGGTTGACTCAGTCTGGCTTGGAAGACAAATACCAACGTGTGAATAGGTTTCCACCCGACGCCGCAAGGTCGAGGCCGAACTTCGTCAATCGCATAAACAAGGCTTCGATGATCTGCAACGCCGCCACGACGAGTACAAAGTACAATATGAAGAGAGCTTGTCAGTGGTATTATCGCGCAAGTAATCGAACAGATGCTGATTGTCAGTAGGAAGTCAGCGCAGCGTCCTTATCTCGAAAGGCTCGCCGAGTTGGTCAGCAAAAAGAAGCTGCTCGAGGCTGAAATCGCAAAGCTCCTAGACGATTTGCAACAAGCCGACACTTCCGTGACACAACAGCTGGATGCCTGCATCAAGAGTCGTGTCAATGCGTTGCGCAAGTGACCGGGCTATGAGCTTGCAGTGCGGTTAGCAGGTTCTTGAATACCTGCGATTCGAGGCTGATGTTGGTCGTGAGCGATCAACTGTTTTGCTTGTGATGAGGGAGGGTTGGCACCTCCATGGATGAGCTCCTGCGCATGTTCGGGCATCTCTATACGTCAGTCAGGTGGGTACATCAAGTAGCTTCGCTTCATCGATGAGACAGTCGCAGAGGTGCTACGAGAGTCATGTACATTCGATCAGAAGTAGAGTAACCACTTGCAGTGAACTTCCAACGGCCAAAGATGTAGCAACTCGTAGCGAGAAAATCCACATTCACAAAGAATACCTGGCATCGTATGTCCGTTAGATCGTTGCCCGCACAAATTACGCACTTGACGAAGTGAGCTGCG
The DNA here is from genome assembly GCA_001931905.2 of Cladosporium sp. IMV 00045. Taxonomy (NCBI): domain Eukaryota; kingdom Fungi; phylum Ascomycota; class Dothideomycetes; order Cladosporiales; family Cladosporiaceae; genus Cladosporium; species Cladosporium sp. IMV 00045. Next base: position 19,340 of record MSJI02000935.1, on the reverse strand, counting down.
CTTCGAGAGTACAAGTGATGGTACTCTTCGTTCTATCTTCTTAGCTTATACATGTATCTTATTAATGTATATAAAGTGCGTAAGAGCGTGTTCACAAGAATCTCGGTTTGCTGGGATCAACGTATGATCGACTGAAGCCAGCGTGAGACTCGCCATGTACCTGGAAGATACCAGTACTGTATCAGGGTAAATTCTACATTCCATGACGGCACAAGCCTTGAGGAACATGTTCCCTGCATTTCCCTCTTTCAATCATCACGATTGCCGTCTTAATCGAGTTTTTTGAGCTCGTACCGATTCGCGAGATATGCCTTCGGAGCGAAGTCCGGACTCAACTTTCACACCAATTATTACGGTGCACTCATCCTGGGCGCACTCCTACGTACCGCGAGCGGGCAACGAGCATCGAGATCTGGCGAAATCGATCGAGCGAAGAATGTGAATCGTGAATCGAGGCAATCCGATCGTTCTTCCTTTCATGTACAATGACCGCATCCGATGATGTGGCCAACTGCCGATCTGCCATGGACTGATGATTTCTCCAAACGGGTGGATTAGAGTATTTGCGACATTTCGCCACATGAACGAGTCCAGATAGCCTCCGCCGTTCATTCTGTCCATGCCGTTTGTGGTCATATCCAAAGGGCAGGGGTCGCGACTGGTCCAGATCATCTGGTTATGCTCGTCTGATGATTGCTGGCTACTGCACAGCGCTCGACCACACCATATGAATGGAGCTCCATGCTCGGTAATGACTAAAATGCCAGTATTGAGATTGCGTTCCATCTTCCAATTGCATTCGACCTTCCAACTTTACCGAGTCCACTGCCCGTCGCAACGAAGTCGCTGTTAGTACAACGTATTGGAGCTTCGCACTGGTGAACTTCCTGATGTTCCCATAAGGCACGGCTGCCGATGGCAGAAAGCGCATATTAAGACCGCGTGAGTGCGCCGATCATGCGATCCCTTTGCCTTGCCATAATCGATGCCTGGCGTCGGGTGAGATTACTTTGCAAAACCTAGTTTGGGAGGTTTTGATCGAATTTTGGAATTCATTCATTTAACGCCGTGGCCAGTCGAAGCAGCCGATGTACTGATTCCAATGGTGTATTTCCCGTTTCCAATTTGCCAAATCTCACGACCCCGTACTCCTGGTAAGAAAAAACCAAAAGCACTCACAGCAAGCCTAGCTGACGAAATGACATCTCTTCATATTCATAACCAACTCTACCCGCGCCTACGCCATCGGGTAGGGCATTCCTGGCATCATGGGAGGCGGCGGGCCAACCATCTGCGCCGGGCGATGGAACATTTGTACCAATCGTTTGCCAATCGAGGGTTCCAATTCTGTTCCGTCTCTTGCGATCTTAACTTCTCTGTTCGCGTTCCACGAGTTGCGCAGACCCCTAGTACGGTAAAAGGGCAGGCGTGTGGTCGAAACCCATTCGATTTTGAATGGCCTTCCAAGGTCCTGGCTTCCGCTGTCTTCCTCCATCTCTTTTTGTGGCGATTGGTTTCCTTCGTCTTCGGACGATTCTGCCTCCCAGAAAATCGTTCCACGAGCGGAGTCGTCGATAATGCGGCCTCGGGGTGCGGTTTCGGTCGCGGGCGTAGGGATGGATTTCGGACCATCGCTTGTAGTCGGTCGGACTGGCGATTGGGCGGGCGGTGCTGATCCAATCGGAACAGGGTCTCCAGAGATAGGCGATGCCATGCGCGCATAGCCAAAGTATTCGCCAGACTTGTTGGCGGAGAAGACCAAATACACATTGTCCGCCTCGGTGTAAGCCTTGTTCAGATTTGCTTCATTGTGTGATTGCGTCGCCCAGATGCCGTTTCGTACGCTGGCCTCGAGATCCTGCAGCGTCAAACTCTTCACGATGAAGAACTTTTCGGGGACTTTGACTGCTGCTGGCTGGGACGGGGAGGTCTTTTGTTGGTCTGCTTTGCTCGGGGCCTGAGGTGTGCCGCCGACAATCACTGGGTCTGAAATTTCGTCATCTGCACGGCCGTCGACACTTTCAGGCGCATTCCCAGCAGTTGGAGGTACTTCGGCTGCAGGGGTTGTGGAGGAGGTAGTGGTACTCGCGGATCCTCTTCTCAAGCGACAGACCAGGCGCGTACCGTGGAATCTCGAATCGTGGAAGCGATTCATGGCCGCAACGCACGCAGCTTCCGTCCGGTAATTTACAAAGGCGCAGTTACTCTTCGAGATCAAGAAAAGGCTTTGAATATCGGTAGTGGCATCTCGCGAGAAATGGTCTTTGAGGTCGGTGACATTTGCGGCAGGGGGTAAGTTGCCGACCCACAGGGCGTGTCCAGATTGTTTCGGCTTGCGTGGTGGGCCTCGAGGGAAGGATGGAATTGCTGCTGCGGGTTCCGAATCACGGCGAGGAGGGAATTGGCCTGTCCACAAATATGTCAGTCATTGCAACTGGCATGTGACAAACATGTGAATACGTACTCATGTCGGCATAGCCACCAGGTGCGCCGTATCCGACCGGGAAAGAATGTTGCTGGTATCTCATATCCACGGGTGAGTAAGCAGGCTGAGCCACGCCGTAGGAGTAAGGGTCCACATGAGGGTAAGGGGGCTGCGTCTGTATGTGTGCTGTCTGCGGTCTGCTCGCCATATGGTATTGTCCAGGTGGTGTTGCGTAGTTCTGCGAGAGGTACGGCTGCTGATGTGCTCTAGCAAATGCTGCTGAATCGGGACGCTGCTGGCCATATTGGGCTGTTGGTACGTTATATTGATAAGGCCCTGGCCCCATCATGCCAGTCGGCGACGGCACAGCGTATTGGGCCGATGGGCGCCGGCCATCCATAGATGACGGCCCTGGGTTGGTGGGTGGCAGAGCGTTTGACATTTGGCGTAAGTCGAAGGGTCGAGCTGCGTTGCCGTCCATTTGGTGAGATGATCCAGCGCGAGGCTGGGTCAGATCGTCTAGTTGTGCGTGGAAAGGCAGTCTGGAGGAGTCAGTGCGTCCCAGGCTAATCATTTGGGCACATCATACTGCTCTTTTCGCTGGTTTCCAGATGTAGGCGCGCCGCTTTCCAATGCCGAGCGATCAACGCTGATATGCCGGTCTCCCATTGCAATGCGATGAGAATTGTTTTTGGAGAGCGGGCAAGGCTATACCTACGAGAAACAAAAAGGAATGATCAAATCCAGCTTGTGTGTGGGCCCCAGCAATGGTGGAGTGCTGATGACTCTGAGAGTCAAATGCAGACTGGATTCTGGAGGTGGTGTTGTCTCTTTCGGAGGCGGGCACAGTAGGCTAGCCTAGTGTCAATGTTAGGACTAGGTGGCAGATGGGAGCGGATTGAAAAGGCAGATTAACGCATAGCAGAAATGGTGCCAAGCAACGGGTTCGAGGCACATCATGTGCTCTGGCCTCGTCGGGGCAAAGCTACTTTAGTATGACGAGAGTGACCACTTCGGCCCAGAATCACTTACAACAATTGTCGTCAACACCAGGGATGTTCGAATCTTGCGGGCTAGAATGTCGGTGGAGCGAACTCCGGCCGGTTTTGCCACTGAAGATCGGAGAGGCTGGAGAGCTGGCGGCGGAAGCGGGCGCAGTCGTGCTAACAAATGTGGTCGAGGAGCAATTAGGAGATGGGCAAAACAGAGAGTGACTTGAACTGCATGGCAGATTTTGGAGGAAGCGAAAAGAAAGCGCTTTGGCACTGAGGCAATGCACCGCCAGTAATGATGATCACCTTCCTGAAGCGGTCTACATGTGGCGACTGCAGGGAGGCTCGGAGAGGCAGAGAGAAGATGAGTACGCGCGCACGGCATGGTATTGACGTGCGCGGGCGATCAGACCAGGCATCTCCAGAACCACAGAAGCCTAAGATAACCCAAACAACGTATCGTACCGATACAGAGATGTTCAGGACGGCGAGCCACTAGCCGGACAATCGCAGGTGCTGTGATCGATCGTGAGGCCTGACATGGAAACTCCAGTCTGCCATAGGACCGACCATAGGGCACCAGTCTCTCGGCTCGATAACCGGAGTTGCTTCCGAAGATCAGCATCAACGTCCTGGGCGGGAAAAGGTGAGGACAGCCGAGCTGTTGATTATTATTGTCTATAGGCGCTTCCACGGGTACACGGTCGTTCAGTGTGTAAATTTTGGTCAGCTCGAGACAGAGCGCGCTACCCGTGGCGCTCCTCAACAGAACGGCACGGTTCGTCAAGAACGATCCCAGCCTTACCAATGTAATATGCGCTGTACCTCAAAGACAAGTGGTACGTTTTCGAGGTCGAGCATTAGCCAATGCAAGGCTTGTCGTTGAAGGCACTTGGTGGCAAGTTCCAGCGACATTGGACAGCAGCCACGTATCCAAGCTGATGATGGACTACGTCAGGACTCGATTCAGCCCAGAAACGATTCGAGCAGTGGATATAGGACGACACTTATACAAGGACATCTTTGAGGACATGGTGCAGGGACTGGCCTCGCACTACCCGCTCCTGGCGACATCCAACGAGTGAGCGAACGATAGTCTGGGTGTGCGCTCGGAGCCAACTGCGCTTTCCAGCCCGTCCGACAGGGTTTAGTTCTCGGGGCTGAGTCCGCCTCCGACAATCATGACTGGGAAAGGGTGGTAAGGCCAACCACGAACGAGCAAGACTGACTCGGGAAGCTCCATGATGGTCCATCTCAAATCAATGTTCATCGCTAGCGATTTCAGAGCTGTCGAGGCTCGCGAGAATACATACACATGATTTTGGTGGCTGTCCATAACGATGATCTATCACGTCTTGTCTGCTCACAGCAGGCCGACGATGTGGAGATATTGAGCAGATCATATGACGAGACGTTTTAGGGGTCAAAAGACGCATCAGACGTCTGGATCACACTCATCGGCCAGGCCGGTCCAAAATCTAAATTCGCGCGCGTGGCAAAAACGCACGCAAGTAATTTCCGGATCTCAGTGCGATAAGAACCAGCATGCATGAGAAGCAATTTTCTAGTGATGTAAGAAGTATGCGATGAAGTGGCAAATATGCGCCATCGCATACCTACCTTTGTGTGGTGCAGCTCTGCAGGACCCGTGCCGCCGCAGACACATGAAAAGATCCAGCACGCGATCCAGGCTTCTGAAACGAACGATCTAGTGCAGAACATGAACTCAATGTTCTTTCGCATCTCGCTGAGCCTCCGCGGAGCTCATCGCATTGCCCCTGATGAAGTTCACATAAGATTGCGGACGGCAAGCCACTGTCAACGCCACTCGCGGCGAAGGCATTTCACGTTCAAATCTCAATCGTATAGAAGCTCAAGTCTAAACTCAAAAAAGTAATTGATATCACCTTCCAAACCAAGCCAGAAGAGAAAGGGAGAAGGCCTCGTCGAAGAGAAACCTTAACAAACACACCAGCCGTGTCTCCTCGCCATTCCCGTCTAATAAGGGATTCCATTAGTCAACAGCTGGAAGTAATCGTAGACAGCCGTGGAATAACTCCTCTCACTCCAGTGCACAAGCTTGCGCACAAACTCCGCAGCCTCGCGGTCCGATTTCTCCAGCACAAACCTCTCCTTGAAGTGTTGAATGGTCTGGGGTTTGAAACACGGCAGGCCCGAGTCGAGCATGGTTAGGACGATGTGGCTGAGCTGCTCGACGTGCTGGCGGGCCGCAAGGAAGACCTTGATGCACAGCTCCTCGAACATGCGGAAAGGGGCGGAGTTGGAGCCGCCCATGACGGCGACCATTTCGGGGGTGAGCTTGAACGGGGCCCGCTCGAATTTCACTCCGCCGGGCGCGATGTCGAAGCAGAAGCCGAAGTCGATGTGCAGGATGTGGCCCGCGTCGTCGACCATGATGTTGCCGTTGTGGCGGTCTTTGAATTGCAAGAGGTAAGAGATGATCGAGTAGGCGGCCATGGATTTGATGAAGTTGCTGCGCGCTTCTTGGAAGCGGATCGAGTCTTCATAGCCGTATTTGGAGATGAAGTAGTCATAGAGGCCGTTTACGGCTTCGCGGCCAAGCATGTCGCGGGAGATGGAGTTCGGCAGGACGTCAATCACACCGCAGCCGGGTGCAGTGGCAGTAACGCGGTATGGGAAGACAAAAACGTCTAGACCAGCGCTGTTGAAGATTCCGCGGAAAGCGGCGATCATTTGCAGGGCCAACACGTCCTGTCTGCAATCATCACCGACCTTGAAAATTGCGGACTGCCACACTTCGTACGCCTTGCGCTTGATCTCAATCTCATCCGAGTTCCCTTCACCTTCCAGCTCGTCCTCTTCCTTGCGAATGCGGAACGTCGCCATGTACGGTGCCTTTGCGTGACTCTGGAGGGGCTTGCCAGACTTCCTGTCAATCCCAATGACAACGCCATCTGGGTTACTCGGGAGATATACACCCTGGTCGACTTGGATCTTGCGAAGCTCTTCTTCGATCTTCGCTTTCTTCTCCGGCTTGGGGCTCTTGATGAAAGGCTTCAGAGTGCCCGAAATGCCAGTCACTCTTCCGAAGAAATCGAACTCTCGCTCGTAGAAATTCTTGTCTTCCTTTGAAAAGCTTGAGACGAGACCCGTGGTCACCTTGTCCAGAGTAGGCTTCACGGGATCTGGTTCCTGGGAGTCCTCATCCTTGAAAGAGTTCGCTTTCATGTTCCAGATGATTTGATGAGCGAAAAGCTGCGAGAACATGCCGGTCTCGACGATGTATCGCTCGACGTATCCCAGGGCGTCATAGCGCAATGACTGCACGATCTGTGGCACGTAGAAGAAAGTGATGTCAATGGAGTGGCTCTCCAACGCACGCACGGCATATTGGATAACCGATGGGTGGTTGCCGTATGCAGGCAGGAAATACGTTACGGCAGCCATTGGATTGACCGGCGCCCAGTATAACAAGTATTTCAGCTGTGATTTTACGTCGTGAGGCAACGACGGACCAAGCAAGACGTAGAGTGCGTCGGGCTCTGAGATCGCCTGCTCAGGGTTTTGCAAAACCATCGATCTGACTTCGCTGGCAAGAGCCTGAGAACGCGGGAAGCGTGTAGTGAGGTGAATGGCGATGCTCGGATTCTCCGCCCAGGCAGTCTTGATGAAGGGAGTGAAAGTAGTGTCCCTAGCCATCTGATATTGAGGGCTTGAGCCTGCAATGGCGCGAGCATCAGAAGCCAGGGGGCTAATCCAGACCGACAGACGCTGAGACTCATGGGCCATCAAATGCTGAAGAAGCTCTTGTTTGCTTTGCAGCGATTGTAGAGCTCCCACTGATTTAGCCCCAATGGTGGAAAGACGCTGCAGAGCGGTTGACACATCAGCGAGCAACTTGACCTCCGCCCTCAACTGCAACTTGTTGCTTCCATATGACCACAGCGGCGGGTTGGCGAACCAAGCAAGACCAGCGGACAAGACAGCGTCTTTCAGACGCCACTGCGCCGCAGGGCTCACACGTGTGGAATGCCTGAGGAACTCGAGCGCCAGAAGAACGATGTGGAAATGAGCCTCTCGTGCAAGCGGATGTCCCACTGTGTGCTTCATCGCTGTGGCTGTAATGCGCATCAGACGCGTGTACACTCGCTCGACCGATGGTGCTGTCAAGCGAGACGAGTTGAAGTGGCTCGACAGAAACTGAGTCAGCCTCAGATGGGGTGCGATAAGATTGTGCACGATTTGACGACGCTTAGCAATAGCCTCCCAGTTCGTCGGGGCGAACTCCTCCTTGATGTAGAACGGGTCGACATGAACGTTGGCCGTATTAAAGAAACCCTTGTGCAAGCGTACAGAGGCTTCCCAGCCAGCAGCAACTTCGACGAGAATCCTTGCTTCGAGGCTGGGATTTTCCTTTGCAACACCCAGCCACAATGAGATACCGAGCTTGATAGACTCCTTGGTGAACAGGACAAAGGGAATGCTGACCAGCCCGCGGATCAAAGGAGCAGTATCGACCGTAATGCGGCTCAGGATGCCGGCAGCATTACGCAGAGTGTCCCGCACGGTTGAGAAAGCGACATGCTCATGGTTCTTCAGGCGTGCCTCGAGCAGCAAGAGCTCTTTTCGATCGCTAGTGATTTCAGCGTCAAGGCCCGCAGGCATGGGTCTCGAGGTGCCATTGCGCTCGACCAGAGTCCAGTCGTCCATGTCGATGAGCTTACTGTCAACGTGGCGATATTCCTGGCGCGTGGTATATTGGGCGATGAAATCAGACGCTGTGTTGAGACCGATATCCTGTTGTCGCTCCAGTGAGCTCAATTTTTGATCGGTGCCGGGAATGAGTGATCCCATCTCCACGGCAAACGATCTTCCCAAAGAGATGTGGCCATAAGCACCGTCATCATCGTAATCCTCAAGGTAGGCTTGCAGTAAGCCCTTGGTGTCGAGTGGCGCAACGTCAATGGCTTGGGACACCCAAACACGGCATCTCTTGTAGAAGTTTGTCAATGTGGTCTGGCGGTAGTGAACGTCATCCGACAGCTGAATTGAGACGTTCCCTTTCTCCGAGGTATACTGGGCCTTCCATTCGTACTCATCGGTCTCAGCATCCAAGCAACTCCTCCACATCAAGGTCAGGAGTTCCAGAAGAGCGAATAGAGCAGTCTTCTGGCACAGAACCGAAGGGAGGGCATTGATGATTCTATCGGCTGCCGAGACCGCGGCCTGCTGGACCTTTGTGATGCGGTGGCAACAGCCCTCGAAGAAAGTAGCAAGCTGCGCAGCGACCTGTGGCGCAGCAAAGCTCTGCTGCTTACCAGAAACTGCCCGCTGCAGGTAAATGTCAACGGCATTGAGCGCAATGGCAAGCATGCAGTTGCCCATGTTCGTGGTCTTGACTTTGTTCTCAAGGAAGTAGGGCAGGACAGCGGTGCAATCTCCTGAGCGAGCTCTCAGCGATGAGACCAAGACTGCAGTGTTGAGATAAACACAGTCGGAGTACCCAAGGCCTTTGATGTCACTCTCGCGGGAGGGTATCGCAGCTATAAGAGCTGTTTTCTGCTCAATCGTAGTCTGAGGGTTGGCTCCACGGCGCAAGACTGTGTTCAGCTCTATACCACTCTCAGGCATATCCACACGCTGTTCATCGACAAGCGGCAAGCTGTACTGAGCCAGAATTTGAAGGTCGGTGGCATGTTCTTTGCCATTGTCCGAGCTGATCGTGAATCCGTGAGCAACAATATTAAACCAGGCGTCACGACCAAGCTGCCGCAGTTCGTCTTCGTTCTCGAAGGTTGGCGTAAAGTGCGGTTCTTTGGACACTAATACTGCAAGAGGGCGGAAAAGCTGAGCTATAGTCCGGGCCTCCATTGCGGCATCCACGACGCCATCTCCAGCAGCATCGCCACTTCCGACGATAAGACCGAGCAGCTGGAAGAGGAATGCTTCGTGGTGTGCACTGTCTTTGCGAATAGATGAAGCGATGCGTACGCGTGCTTCAGTGACAGCATTTATCATCAACGAATTACCATTGACGTTTGCCTGAGTGGCAACACGAGGGTAAAGTCTCAGCAGCATCTTCAGCTCGTTGAGGCTTCCTCTAGATCCTAGAGCAGCGGTCTCGATGATGATACTGGCGTCAACAGCCTGATTCACACGGCCAATCTTTTGGACAAGCATAGAGATCACAAGCGCAGTGATCTTTTCGTCATTCCGTGCATCTGCGACAGCAACGACTGCTTGCACAATAGCAGCGTACACAACGGCGGACTCCTCTTCGTCGCTCAGTACAAGCGACAGGTTGCTGCCAAGAGCCTGGTGGTTTGCGTATGACGCGTTACCAATCGTGCTGTTTGAGCTCCCATCAAGGAATGCGGAAAAGCCGTGAGGTTTCTCTGAAGAACTGGCACTGAGCACGTTTCCGAGAGAGTAGAGCGTGCTGATGACGATGTCCTGTGACAAGAGCTTGAGAACTTGAGCCAGGCACTGGCCTGCAACGACAGCGGTCTGTGGAGTCATTTTGCCTTGCACAATGAGACGTGGCAAAGAGCGACTGAGGCTTGTAGAGATCGTGGGTGATGTCCTAGCAAGTATGGCCATGGACTTGAGCACAGTCTGCGCGATCTCGTCGTCTCCCATTTGCACTTGGTCTGCAGTGATTGCGTCTAACCAGGATGACAGGATATCATCATCGGCAATCTCTCCGTCGATGAGAGTACAGCACAGAAAGCTTCGCAGGTTGCTAGCTTTGACTTCGTGCGCAAGGCGCTGCTGCCAGGCGGAGCTGACTTGGAGGTAGTCAGCGTCCGCATCGAGAAGATCCATTTCGTCGACGATGAGTCCAGCGAGATTCTCAAGCATGGTGTCACTAGCAGTGACCTCTGAGCGAGTCACCAGTGGAGACCGGAGCAACAAAGTGTCCAGCACGTTCAAGTGCGTAAGGCGGTCATGTGGCGATACCAAAACGAGCACACTCTCTTCCACCAGCGCTGAAAAAGCGCGTTGCAATAGCATCGCTCCAAGAGGTCTTGTCTGGGTAGCATAATGGCGAATCCAGCGCTTCCACTCCTTGACAGACCGAGAAGTGGTGCGAGCATTGCGAACGGCCGAGAGGGAGCCCTCCAGCGAGACCATGAACTTCTCCGACAAAATCTGACGGACTCTCTGGATGACGCTGAATCTCTCCTCAGATGTCCAAGCACGTACGTTCTTTGCGGCGGCGTCCAAGAACCCCAAGAGAGACACGGCAAGTTGAATGGAGCGCAGCGCATGTTCGGACTGGTGCTGCTCCGCGGACTCGTCGGCCTGGGACTGCAACCAAGCAGCTTCTTCGGCACTCTTCGCTAGAGCCTGGATGGTTTCCTCGACACAAGCAAAGGCGCGCGGAGCAAGTATCGGGTGATTGGTCGCCAAAGTGAGCACAGCAGAGGTCAATTCGAAAGCCAGAGTCTCCCAAGGGGGGAGATGCAGCATGAGCGAGGTCGACTTGATTGACTGCCGGTGCGCCTCTGGCATATACGGAACCAGCTGGGTCAGAAGATTGTCTGCATCCGTGGCAGACTGGAGCAACGGAGCTGCCTTGCACAGCGCCAGGAGTACTTCCAGCTCGCGCACGCTCATGGGTATCGCAACCGCGCCACCCCGAGTGCCGTCTGCTGAACCATTCGGCACGCTCTTTGATTTTGATTCTCCTAGTCTGCACAGCTCTTGAAAATCTTGACTGCCACCTTTATCTCCTGCTGTCTGGGCCGAAAGCGAGGCGAGCTTCTCCAGCGCATTGCGCCTCGTGGCACCGCCGGTGCTGTAGCTGCATGTCAGTGTTGATACTCAGTCAGCTACAGATGGAGCATTCTTACAATCTCATGATTCGGCCTTCGTGAATAGCAGAGTGTTCAAGGTGTTTATTCAATTACATGTACATGTACTGCCTGCTACGCGACTTGACGCTCGCCAAAGTTCAAGGAGAGACAACATGACGTCGGCTCGTGCATTTTGGATTCTGCCTCAAGAAACACATGCAACCACCAACATACCTACATAAATGTACATTCACCATACAATTTTTACATGTGCACACTGTACATGTATTTCCAACGCATCACGGATCACAGAAATTTTTATTAGAATGAGGTGTGAGCTGAGGGTGTAAGCCTGACTTGCCCAGGCAAACCGTCCGACCGCATATGCTGGAGCTAGGAGTACCTTCGTACAGTACTTCCCGGCCATGACGGTATGAAATAAGGGTTCATCTTCAGGTGGACCATCCACCGCGACCCTGAAACCTCGCCAGCAGCTCTTTGGCCGCGGTCTTTGAATTATAACGTGGCAGTCGGTCTGAAAAGGGACATCACCAGATTGGGACTGGTGAAGCCTTGTCCCAGCTGTTGATGAGCCTCTCCTGTTGGGACAATACCTACGCAGTCTCATGGAGGACATTATTTGCATGCAGATGCTACCGAAATCCGGCATTCAACACAGAAACGGAGGTCATCCAGTCTTGTAGTTCTCGGCCATTGACCACGTTGCCCTTTGGAAACAAGAGGCAGGCCTTACTTCGGAGAGAAAGCATTGATAGATGGAGATTCACTTGGCCATGGAGCCAATCAGGAGGATTGTAAGTGGTGATTGCTTGCTGTCAGCGTTTGTGTATATGGGGTTCTACTGAGGATGCGCAGTGATGTGTGTTCTAGTGCGAGGAAGATTCGCTCGAAAAGAAGCATATTGACGTCGCTTCAATGGTCTGAACGAATGGCTGCATCACACACTCCCACAGTAGATGTAATAATGAACATGCACCGAATAATGTACGAAACTCACGGAAAAGCCTGAGCTCAGTCATCATGAAGTGGTTGAATTGGCCAGCTTTGAGGGCGCCGAGCGCGGAGATCGACGTGCCCCTCTATTAGCTTGAGTCCCAACGCTGGCTGAGTGAGGGCGGGCTGGTGGGCTGGCGGGCAAAAAAACATAACAGTCACAGCTCTTCTCCCACCTCTCCTCGTCCGACACACCACCTCTCACACCAGACAACAGCAACAACAACACCACACAAAGGAAAGCATCCAGGTATGTATGCACATCTACGCCTCCACTGCACCGGTCTGCTTTAGCGGCCGTCTTCACTTCGTTGCCCGTGGGAGCTCCGCATTTCACCGGGAGAGATCGGGATGCCTGCATCGCAATGACATTGCCCATGACATTATTATACCGAGCAGAGCGGCCGTTCATGAGCCTATTGATCGGCGCGTCATTGCCTCACTTCCCCTTGCAATTGTCGTTGTTCTCGCATCTCCAAGCCTTCAACTCTTCCTCCCCGCTGACACCCCACCTTCTCACAGCAATCCGCCAACATGCCTATCTCCAAGATTCACTCCCGCTACGTCTACGACTCCCGTGGAAACCCCACCGTCGAGGTTGACATTGTCACCGAGACTGGCCTCCACCGCGCCATCGTCCCCTCTGGTGCCTCCACCGGCTCCCACGAGGCCTGCGAGCTCCGCGATGGCGACAAGACCCAGTGGGGTGGCAAGGGTAAGGAAAAAGCTGCCGCAACGGCGAGGATACAATATAAGATGCACAAGATCGGCGCTGACATGCAGCTCCAGGTGTGACCAAGGCCGTCGCCAACGTCAACGAGATCATCGCCCCCGCTCTCATCAAGGAGAACATCGATGTCAAGGACCAGGCCGCTGTCGACAACTTCCTCAACAAGCTCGATGGCACCACCAACAAGACCAAGCTTGGTGCCAACGCCATCCTTGGTGTCTCCATGGCCGTCGCTAAGGCTGCCGCCGCCGAGAAGCGTGTCCCCCTCTACGCTCACATCAGTGACCTTGCCGGCACCAAGAAGCCCTACGTCCTCCCCGTTCCCTTCATGAACGTCATCAACGGTGGCTCCCACGCCGGTGGCAGCCTTGCCTTCCAGGAGTTCATGATCGTTCCTTCGTAAGTTTCCACAAGTCTACAATTGCACCAATTACCTCTGCTGACCAGAAATAGCTCTGCCCCTACTTTCACCGAGGCTATGCGCCAGGGTGCTGAGGTCTACCAGAAGCTGAAGACCCTCACCAAGAAGCGTTACGGCCAGTCTGCCGGCAACGTCGGTGACGAGGGTGGTGTCGCCCCTGACATTCAGACCGCCGAGGAGGCCCTCGACCTCATCACTGCCGCCATTGAGGAGGCTGGCTACACTGGCCAGATCAAGATCGCCATGGACGTCGCCTCTTCCGAGTTCTACAAGGCCGAGGAGAAGAAGTACGACCTCGACTTCAAGAACCCCAACTCCGACAAGAGCAAGTGGGTCACCTACGAGCAGCTCGCCGACCAGTACAAGCAGCTCGCTGCCAAGTACCCCATCGTCTCCATCGAGGACCCCTTCGCCGAGGACGACTGGGAGGCCTGGAGCTACTTCTACAAGACCTCCGACTTCCAGATCGTCGGTGATGACCTTACCGTCACCAACCCCGAGTTCATCAAGAAGGCCATCGAGACCAAGGCTTGCAACGCCCTCCTCCTCAAGGTCAACCAGATCGGCACCATCACCGAGGCCATCAACGCCGCCAAGGACTCCTTCAGCGCCGGCTGGGGCGTCATGGTCTCCCACCGCTCCGGCGAGACCGAGGATGTGACCATCTCCGACATCGTCGTCGGCCTCCGCTCCGGCCAGATCAAGACCGGTGCTCCCGCCCGCTCCGAGCGTCTGGCCAAGCTCAACCAGATCCTCCGTATCGAGGAGGAGCTCGGCTCCAACGCCATCTACGCCGGCGACAACTTCCGCAAGAGCGTCAACCTTTAAGCTGCTTCTGACATGAAAGCAGTGAGGTAGTCCTCCTTTTTAATGGCTGTTTCTTTTTTGGTTTTTCACGAAGATGACGGGTATCGATGCATGGCTAGCGTTTCGGTTCGGAAATGAGCGAAACTACAAATGAAAGAGAAAAGTTATGTCTAGTAACACAAAATGAAAAGAGAAAATATGATCAACGTGAAATACTCCTGTGTTCCTTCATTCCTTCTGCATGGCGTTGATTTGTGTGTATAAGACCTCAAATCCATCATCAAAATCCGCGAACCTCAACCCTAACCCTAAGCAGCCGTATGCGATTTCAAACTCGCAATTGGGGATATAACTCATGGATGGAAGAAATGTAATCCCTCGCATAGCCGCTTTCTGGAGCAGTGTTACTAATCGATTACCTCAAGAAAAGAAAAGACCTATACTTCCCGAGTCGATGTTGCACGTAAATCTCACGGGACGATTCGTTTTCGAACGACGAAAGCTATTGATGCGGTCCGTTTTGTCCCGACGGCAGAAACGATGATGGGTTTGAAGGGACGATGGATCCTTTGCTTGCAAATCATATTCAGATAGGAGGAGAAAGAAAGTGAGGTCGAATTGTGTTTGTTTTTTCTTTTTCTTCTCTATTTTCCCCTCGACTGCGTGGACCAGGTGAGTCGAGTGGGTTCGTGCTATGATGGATGACTGCTCAGATGGAGGGCCAAAGGGGATCAAAAGCCAGGGCATTGCAGGAAGGTAACCCTCTTGTTTAAGTATTTGATCTGCGGATATATCAGATTCATTACGTTTTGTCCGAGAAATGGTATATTTCTCAGTCGTAGGATGCTTAGGACATCACTTCATCGAGCTCGAGTGTCGTCCGACGATAGCTAACACACCTTGTTGGAACGTAGAGTGATATGTACTTAAGGGACATTTGAGAACATGACGTGAGAGGAACATGGATAACAAGGCTGTGTTACTTTGAAATGCAATGTCCTCATGTGCTTGGCCTTTCCAGCTATCAAGCGACTTCTGAAGCTCCTAGGCTGGTCAACTTGTTGACGATATTAATTTTCCTGCTATTTGCCCCGAGTCCATTTCGTAGTCTACTACACACCGCTTTCCATGTGACAGCACAATGGAATTGTGACATCTTCGTACGAGTTGCCAGGTCGACGTCACACATGTAACATGCCTTCTAGCTTGGCGATACATGTTCATCAGGGAACAACATGATCAACAGGCGACGGCATGTGAACTTGCTCAGTAGGAGGATATTTGTCGTCCAGCAAAGCCTTCCAAGCTCCGTCATAATCGTTTCAGTGTATGCGGCATGTGTGAGCCTTCCCGTGCATTCCTGTGGGTCGATCGGACAACGAAAGCTCACGGCATACATACAGCATGTAAATGTAGTCGACAACGTTCATCAACATGACTTGGTGTGCCGAATAGATAGCCATCACATCGAAATCTAACACCAAACAATTTGATTTAAATTGATCGTCATAATTCCCTTCGTGTTTGACTTCGACGGATTGGGACAGAACCGGTAAATGGGCGTTCTCATAGCCAGATCTAGATTCCGACCTCCTCAAAGAGGCGCACGGTCCCAGCGTCGAAGAGGCGCTCCAATCATCACTTGAATCGCCCAGGGAGCTTGCTCTTCCAACAAGTCATTCCACTTTCCTCCATGGTACGTTAGGGAATGCTGCGCACCGTCTCCATTCGGCAGTCAATAGTGAAAGACAAACGTTCACCGTGTGTGGGTTTTGCCATTTAAAACTCACGAACCAAACACCAGCTCCACTTTCTGCATTTATCGATTCCTTCGACAACACCACATTCTCACTACGTCAAAAGAACAGAAAGGAACAGAACAGAACAGACAACCCACTCACTCACTCACCCAACAATGTACGCATACACACTAACAGCCCTCGCCCTCCTCTCCTCCCTCGCCGCAGCCCAAATCCCAGGCCTACCCGACTGCGCAGCCAAGTGCGTGGGCGACAGTTTCGGGTCCTGCGGTGCGCTCGACGTCAAATGCATCTGCAGCAACACCGATCTGCTCAGCGGCCTCTCATGCTGCATCAGCAAGGCCTGCACTAAAGAGGATCAAGACAGTAAGTCCCAGATGCACCTGAGTTGCACCCCAGCGATGGCTCAGAGACTAACGTGAATCCCAACTCAGAAACGCTGCAATTCGCCAACTCCCTCTGCGCCGGCGAGGGCGTCAACACCCTCCCCACAGCAGCGACCTGCGCGCCGGGACAGGGCGGCCCCGCCAGCTCCACCGCCGCCGCAGTGAGCGGCAGTTCTTCCGCCGCGGACGCCAGCAGCGTCACATCCTCCGCCTCAGGCGAGCAGTCCTCGGGCACGTCGTCTGAGGAAACGACTCAGCTCTCCGGCAGCGGCGCCGCGGCTTCTTCGACCGACAGCGCGGCGAGCGCGACGGAGTCTTCGTCTGCGACGTCGAGCGGACCGGCGGAGTCGACTGGTGGTGCGGATGTGTTGGCGTTGAGGCTTGGGAGCGCTGGGTTGGGCGTTGTGGTTGCTGGTGTTATGGCTGCGCTTTGAGGGGAGTGGTTCCTTTTTTTCTTCATGGGGAGGTGGTTGGATACTAATGGATGGAGTTTGGTTATGCCTGCATGAATTGATGAAAGTGTTTCTTTGGTTTTGGATAGCGAAAATGAACTTGTTGATCTCTTGCAAGTCTACCTCATGAGAGACCTTCCAGTGATTTTGTTGGTAAAGTGTACTGGGATCTGAGTCCAATTGTGAATAAGAGGCCAAATCGACTGTGATTCAAGGTCAACCATGATAATGATAGCAGATATATTACCAGCCTCGACAGAATCCCGGATAAAAGAAATGGCGAAAGCAAACAACCCCACGCCGTTCGGCTCTGCTGGCTGCTGCTCCCCACACTGACACCTGCCTTTCTCAGGCCAACCATCAACATGCGTTACTGAACACCACAAGCGAAGTCCCGAGGAAGCGAAGTAAATATGGGTGGCTTGGCAGACAACAGAGCCGCTGCGTTGCGGTCAAGCTATTGTTGATTGCGTGACGAGGCGGTCGAGCGATTATTGTTATCGGTCAATCGATGTAGCCGTGGAAACACTTCCTGGCTTAGCCTGGCCTTCCCAAGTGCTATATTTGCCATTGATGATTATTGCAATCTCTTCATGTTTGTCTCGAAGTGAAGAAGGTGGCAGGGTGACGCAAGCACTGTAGACGTATGCTCTGCAAACGTATGCACCGAGGCAGCACTTCTCTCATACCTCACAAGCGAACAAGCAAGCTTCCCCCACCGACAAGCCGCATGCAAGTGATGACTGCGCGATAAGCAAACCTCGACCTTCTTCTTAAGGACACACTCGTTTTTGTACAACTCTACCGCATACCCGCAGATCGGCCTCTGTTTGTTTCCCCCTTCGTGTGTAACGTTTGTGTTTCAATCCAAGCTCGCTCAATTGACCACCAGGCACCGTGGAACCTGAAGCTTCAGAAAAGCCCATATCTCTCTCCTCGGACGTTTTCGACTTCACTTGCGCTCGCTTGAACCCGACCCACACAAACGGCTTTCCACCACATTCAACAGCATCGACAGCAAACATCCATCATGAAGCGCATGATTACCACTTACGCGGCTGCGTTCGGACTGCTCAACGCAGCAGTGGCGTGTAAGTGACATACCTCGTCCCACGCTACACATCCACCAACAAAGTGGCGAAACAGCATCAACATCACCTACAAATAGAACTAACAAAAATCTCGTCACACAGCGCCCGCACCTCAAGACCCAACCCACGACACGCCCTCCCCCAACCCCTCCCTAACCTTCAGCCTGCGCGATCCAGAAATCACCGACTTCACGACCCAAAACGCCACTACCACAACCGCTCCCAGCAACACCACCAGCACGCCCGCAACGCTCACCGAAATCGCGTCCTTCACGGCCCCGAACGGCGGACAATACGGCGCCACAGCCATCGGAGGCGCGGTGCGCATCGCAGGCTACGAGCTGCACGTCGGCGGGCCGGACGCGCTGGTCGGCGGCGTGAGAGTGAGTGCCGCCGAGCAGGGGTTGGTGCACGCCGGATCGACGGCGGGGTGGGCTACGGTGACGGGAGAGGTTGCTGGGACGGCGACGAGCGGTGCGGAGGCCGAGAGCACTTCTGCTGCTTCTTCTTCTTCTTTGTCGGATGTGGCGGGGTCTGCGACGGAGAGTGAGACTTCTGCGAGTGAGACGGCGAGTGAGGCTGCTGCTTCTGCTTCTGCTTCGGAGGCTAGTGGTGGTGCGGCGGGTGGGAAGTCGAGGGGAGCTGTGTCTGCTCTGGCGGGGATTGCGGGGCTACTTTGGACCTTTGGATGATGGGGTGAAGGAGTGAAGTGAAGTGGTGAAGGGAGAAAATGCTGAATTGAAGCGGTTGACGCATGGCAATTCAAGGTTGATGATTTGATTGATTGGACGAACGATTCTGAGACATGTCAAGTAGCGAGAAGAAGAAACGAGAGCAACACTTCCACCTACCTACTACCCTTTCCGATCAACGGGCCATGTCCAGCATTCCACCAGACGAAAGTGAGATTTTGGGAAGCTGAGGCATTGAGGCAGCGATCAATGGTTATGCGGCACGCTCGCTTTGGTATACGAGGCCTCCATTTTTGCGATCTTGCTCAAGCGTAAAAGTAAAGCTCCGATAGGCCGGATATATCCTCAAGCTACGGAAAAATAGCCTCGCTCTTTGCGCCGTTGCCAAAACCACAATTTGAATTTTTCATCATCCCAGACCACCATTCAAGCTTTTTACCTGACGATGCCCTCGAAGCGGTTCTTGTACCACTTGATGACCTCGGGGGCGTTGACCTTGTGAGAAGCACCAACGCGAGTCTTCGCGCGACGGCGGCGGGCGACACGCTCACCGGGACGGGACCTGAAAAGGGAAGTGTTAGTTTGCTGCCACCCAGTATCCTGTGACCCCTTCGTCGGAACTTACATGACGACGTAGAAGTCCATGCCGTAGATACCGATCGCAGGGTCGTACTTGATACCCAGGTCGATGTGCTCGGAGATACCGAAACCGAAGTTACCGGTGGCAGAGAAGTTGCGCTTGCGGAGCTCGTACTCCTTGACCTTGAGGCCACGCTCGAGGATCTCCTC
>MSJI02000934.1:0-40429 GCA_001931905.2 Cladosporium sp. IMV 00045 | reverse complement strand
GAAAAAGGAAAAAAAAAAAAAAAAAAAATCAGAAAGTACTCTTTTCCAAATCCTCCCCCTTCTTCTCTCTAAAAGATAAAAAAATCATGCCATGCGAGGCCCTGGAATCCTCGCATCGCCCTGGCATTAAAAAAAATAGGAACAAAGCAATACGTACAGACAGCGCTAGCCTGCCTCCCATCATGCTCCAAGAACTGCTAAACCAAAGACCCTCCGCGGAAAGCAATAAGGAAACCCCGATCCGAATGCAGTTGCATTAAACGCCATGCTTTGCCGGGTGGGCAAGCAAACCAACATCAAATCAATCCCGTGACTCTGAGAAATGCAATGTTTCCAAAAATCCAAACCGTACCAAGAGAAGCATCCCAAATAAAAAAGAGGCTCCGAGCAAACCCTTCCACGCCCCTAAACCATTCAACTCACATGACAACACAATCCCTCTCCTCCCCTCCACTCTTGCCACTTCCATGCGAAAGATGATGCCCATGCCCATGCCCATGCCCATGCTTCTCCTTCTCCTTCTTCTCCTTCTTCTTCGCCCTCACGCTTCCACTCCCCACAGCAGGAAGCGGAGAAGTCGAATGCGAATGCGACGACGAAGGCGGAGGGAGTGCGATGTTCTCCTTACTCGCACCCTCGCCTTCAGACAGCACGTGCGCGCCGTCTTCGGAGACTGGCACGCTGGGCACGCTGGGGAATGCAGGTGGAGGTGCAGGGGCAGGGTGGGCGTCTCGCTCGTTGGCCAGTTCGGCCGCGACGCTGGCGGAGGGTTGGATGGGTGAGGTGTTTGTGCTCGTGATAGGGTTGTTGTTGGTGTTGCTTCCTGTCGCGGGCGAAGTGTCCGCCCGGGACATGCGAAGCGTCAACTTCGACATGTTCAGACTGAAGCGCGAGCTCTCCTTTTCCTTTTCCTTGTCCTTTTCGCGCTCCTTCTCGCGATCGGCGGACGCGGGCCCCGTGGAAGTGGGTCTGGAGCGATTGTTGCGGCTTGAGCGGCGGGTGCCGAATGTCTTCGCGACGGAGAGGAAGGAGTTGGTTTTCTCCTCGATGGGCGTGGCGGGGACGGAGTTGGAAGTCGCGGTGCCGATGCTGGTTCCCGACGCGGAGCCGGCGAGCGTGTTTTCGTCGAATGCGATGCTGCGCCGGCGCGGCTGGTCGCGCGATGTGCGGCCGCGGGGGTGGAGGGCGGAGTTGATGTCGAGGCTGGTGCGGGTTGAGGAGTGGGAGAAGTCTGCTGTGTCGCTTGCGCGTGGGAAGGCGTGGCGGAGGGCGGGGTTGTTTTCGAGCGCGGCGAGGTCGGATTCGCTGAGTTGGCCGTGTTTTTCGTTCAGAGGCATGGCGTCGGAGTGGGAGCGGGAGGTGGCTTCGGCGTAGGTGGGGAGATCATGGATGCTGTGGCCGTCGTCGCCGATGGGTTGGACTTGGTAGAATAGGAGGTATGGTGTTTCTTGCTTGAGGGCTTCGTGGATGTTGACGTAGCTCACGCGTTCTTCTGCCAGGTCGTCGAAGCGCATCCAGGGATCTTCGATGTCTGCGGTGCTGCTGTCGCTCTCGCGGCGCTCACTTGTCGAGGTTCTCTTTGCGTTGGGTGCGCTTCCTCTGCTGAGGCAGACGTAGTGGCCAGAATGCACGGAGACGCCACGATGGCATATGACTGACTGTAACATCAATCGAAAGTTTCCAACGAGCGGGCCTTCTTCCTCCATGCTGTCGTCGCCAACGAAGTTCGGAACGGCAATTTCGAGAGGGATATCGACGTAAGCGTCGCGCCTGATGGCCTGTCCCTCGTTGGTGTATGAATACCGTTTGAGGGCGATGCCCAAGACAGGCCGCTTTCGTGAGAAATGAGCGGCGACTTGTGCATCCGTTTCGGGCATGTTGTCGGTGTACCAGGGCAGGAGCTTGAAAAATTGCCATGCGGGCATGAGAACTTCTGTGCGAGTGCTCATCCGGCGATCCTTCTTTTCCTGTGAGCTCTTTGTGTCATCAAACACGGGTTTATCTTTGTCCGGGTCCACGCCTTCGATTTGGACCTTTCGTTGACTGAAAATGCTATCCGCTCTTTTCCTCCCACTACCAGGTCGCAGCTTGTCCGCTGAAGTTTTGGGTTGCGATGGAGCCTCTGCGATGGGTGTTGACACCACCGGTGTATCTGGTACCTCTGCAATTTCAACATGCAGTCCGCCCTCTACTTTCTCCTCTGCTTCGAATGCCTTGAGTTTTTCGTCCTCTTCCTTCGATCCCTGTAGTGTATTTCGCCTTTGTTGTTCCATATGCCGTTTGACCTCTATTCGATTGTTGAAGTAATGTTCCAGGCAATCCTCCAGAGTGATAACACTGCTGCCTTCCCGTGGCTCGTCCATGATGGCAACCTCTAATAATCGTTCGTTGACAAACTTGTGGTCGTCGGTAGGGTCTTCCTTTCCAGTATGATACAAATCCATCTTCAACGTCAACAATGGAAGCTCCAATTGTCCAGTGATGAAACCAAAAGCTTCGGAAGGGTCTTGCTGCCTAAGATTCGCCGCATCCTTCCAGCCGCAATCGGCAAGCGCTTCTTGAAGATGCTTTGTGACGTCGGTGGTGATTAATCTGCCAGATCGGAGAAGGTTGACCCATAATCGCAGGAAGCCAGCCAACTTGCGTCGTTGAGGGTCTTCGAAACTCTCGTATAGCATGGCCTCGAAGCTGTCCAGTCTGGCGAACATGCCGAACAGAAGTGCGTCCAGATAGCATGTCACAGACTCCCGATTTACAGCTCCAAGTAGTCTTGTGTTGGGATCGAACGGTCGTACGATGCCCTCGTAGGTTTCCTCCAACAACATCAACAATCTAAACGCCGCCTCTGGATCGCCCTTGGACGACGGCGCTCTCAGGGCATATTCGACGTTGTCGTCGCAGATATTCTCAATGCCATAGCTTTGCAACCGCGCAACGATTGCCTTGACATGCTTTTCCTCTTCCTTGTCGAGCTTTTTGCGATTTGGATCTGTTGGGGTGAATACTCCACCAAAGTGATCTGGTTTGACGACGGTCTGATAGTAAAGCTGTTAGCGAGTTTGTCTAATCAGAACAGCACACAAGAAGAAGTAATGCGACTCTGAGCGATTTCCAACTCCGAAGAGTGAGCCTACGACGCAGCGACCCGCCTACAGACGCCAGGTCGAACATGCTCGAGCCAGAATCGCATCGTCTTGCACGCTTGCGCCAAACGAGCAGGGGTTCGCGCTCGTCAAAGCCATAGGTCGCACTGCTGGGCGGGGCTTCGCTGGCTCGGCGGCAACGCTTGACGCCGCCGACGCGGTGTATGAATGCGTGCATGACGGATGCGCATGATATGCAAGGGAAGATGATGTGAGGGGATGATGTGCATACTCTTTCAGGCGGGTGGCCTTTGTGGTTGTGGTGCTTCTTCTCCCCCCGCCGGCTGAGGAAACGGTGGACCCCACTCATGGTCGCGCGCGTTGGTGAAAGTGCCCCGGGACTACTCCATGCAGGAAGGAGGGACAGGTGGAGAGTCGGCGCTGTTTGTTACCTTAAGTAAGGTATCTCGTATTGTCGCTGCCTTGGAAGGTGTGTCGGGTGGTGGGAGTGCGAGGGATTTTAGGCACCCAGCTGAAGTCGCCTGAACAGGATGCAGCGGTGAAATTGTATTGACTGAAGTGGTACGAGGTGCGTGATGGTGGTGCGTGATAGTATAGAGGGCGGGCGGACAGACATGCAGTGGTGAAGGGCGGGGAAGTGTTCAGGCGTGGTGTTGTTGCTTTTGCGGTCTGGTGGAGGGGAGTGGTGAGGTGGTTGGAGTAGTGGCATGAACGATAGGCATGATGGTGAGCAACAGGCGCAGTAGGAGAGCGGTCTATCTATCGCGCTACGGCATTACTGCAACATTGGCATTGCGTCTTGTGGCTTCTTGATCCCTCCCGCCCTCAACTACGCGCCAATAGCACTTTCGGACCCTGATGTGGCTGCTGGCCAGAAGTATGGAAGTGCTGAAGGTCCGCGCCCGTAGCTAGCAATACGATATGCAGGGCCTGTGCTCGCTAATCAATTTGAATGAAGGGAAGGCAACAACAATAATGATGATTGACCGTTCTCGCCATGCATCCGATCGAGGTATATGGAAGACTGGACACGACTAAGGCGGACATACGCAATTGCACCTCACCGGCACTGGAATAGCACGTGGTGAAGCTAAATAATCTCTAACTGACCTCGCCCACTCGTGCCATTATCTGCCGTGCTAAAGCGAAACAAGCGAAACCCTGGAGATGTATCGCTTGATCGGGTAAGCGTGCGGGCGATTCCCGTTCGGGCACAGCACCCCCGAGCGAGACCTCAGAGAAGTCCAGCTTCGGCTTCACTAACAGGCAATACTCACTACCAGCGGCACCGCACAGCATCAGCATTGGGCATGGCGTTACAAGAGGTCACCGCCTCATTCCTGAGGCGACTGCGCACCCAGCAGCCCTCGACGACATTATCACAAGCCTCGCGCCTCCAATGCATCCGACACGCATCCTCCTCTTCCTCCACCCAGTCAACCGCCGTCGCCCAAGAAATCCAGGACCTCGAGCAAACCGACTTCGTGAAGCAAGATCCCGCCACAACAGAGCCCATCAAATATGACCCTCTGCACCGCTCGCGCAGCTTTCAGGGCACCCCTCCCTCCTCGAGGTACAAGTTCCGCCCGCCCAAGTACTACCGCGGCCCTCTGCACCCTCACCAGCCTCCCGCACCCTCCGACCCCTCCTCGCGCGAGTACATCCCCGGGCCCTTCACCCTCCCCCGCCTGCAGCAGACCTACGACTCCACTCTCGAACCCGACCTCATGACCCTGGCCTACGTGCACCACGAACCCGGCTACGTACACCCTGTAAAAGGCGAGCGTCTGCGCTCCTGGCAAGGCGCCTCGCCCTACTTCAAGAACCGCGCCCTGCGCGGCCCCCGAGGCGGCGACTCCCTGCGCCTGCTGCGCAAGCCCATCACCTTCCGCAACGTGCCGCGCATCGAGCGCGTCACCGTCCACAGCATGGTCAAGGGCGCCATTAGCGACTCGTCGCACCTGCACGTCGCCGGCATGGTGCTGCAGGCCATCACCAACGTGCGCGCCACCGCCCACGAGACCAAGGGCTCCGTCGCCGGCTTCGGCATCCGCGGCGGCCAGCACTTGTCCGTCACGTGCGAGCTGACGGGTGAGGACATGTACCACTTCCTCGGCAAGTGCATTGACGTTGTCATGCCCAAGATCAAGGACTGGCGGGGCGTCAAGGGCAGCTCTGGTGACAACTCGGGTAACATTGGCTTCGGTTTCACTGGAGAGGTGGTTGGCTCTTTCCCTGAGATCGAGGTCAACTACGATGCGTAAGAATCACCAGCACACAAGCCAAAAAAGGGTAATGCAATACTGACGAAACATGATCCAGGTACCCTCCCAAAATGATTCCCGGCTGCCACGTCGTCATCCACACCAGCGCCACCACCGACCAAGATGCCCGCTTGCTATTGACTTCCATTGGTCTGCCTTTCTACGGAAAATTCATCAACTAAGCAAGATAGGAAGTCAGCACAAAAGAAACGATGAGCAGAGCATAGAGCGGAAAGAGAAAAACAAGCAAGCCGAGATCGCACTTCGCCTTGGGGCGTGAATGAAGAGGTACATGCATGCGGAAGGTAGTTCACGAAAGCGTATACTTCTAAGAGGAGGGGCGGATCTATCCAGCGAAACGAGCATGAGGAGGGGGGAGAGAGAGAGAGAGAGAGAGGGAGGGGGAAAGCATGCATGTATACAAGAAATCTTCTGTTGAATGTTTGGGACTGGGGGGTTGTAAAAAAAAGTGCCACGCATGGGGTGCATTGGCCTGTATCAATATACACATCCTTTTATATCTTGCATTCCACTTCATATTGCTTATGATCAGTGGGAGGAGAGAATTTCCGACATTTGCGAATTGGCGTTTTGGCAGTTTTCTTTCACACATCGAACAAAAGCAAGCGTTTGAGTGATAAGAGCTGCGGTGGCAACGTTTTTTTCCAAATCCATGATGATACGTTATTGAACGATGTATCCTCGTACTACATATCCCCTCCCCTTCCCTTTCTTTTCTACCTTCAAACGCAAGCCGCAAGGCTAATATTTCCGACATTACGCAAATCTGCCATTCACCGAGAAACCCGCTCGACGCTTTGGTTAACAACAGGCCACCGCCTTCACCTGTTGAACTACTCTCATTCCTCGACAGGCCTGGTTCCTAAACGCGCTCGCTTCGTAATCATCGTCAGGAGTCTTCGGACCTTCGCCACGAATTGCCGACCTTGCGTTTGCTGCACGCACTCGAGAGGCTTGAGGATATGGAGGCAGTCGAGCGGGTGAGTGTGCGTTCTTTGGGAGTTCGTCTGTCGGTGCGCGTTGGATGGTTTTTGGGGCGGGCGGTGTCTTCTTCGTCTTTCGCTGACGTGACGTGGAGCAGCGGCCTTTCGTCACTTTGCTCATGGCGCGAACTGCGTGAGGACGTCTGCGTGGGATAGCAGTAAGGAAGGACTTCCGTGCCGTGCGTGGCGACGAGATACCTCCTTGGCATGGACTTTCTTTCCCCATGTTATATTGAGATCCGCCCCTCCTCGTTGAAGTGTACGCCCTTCTAATTGCACCTTAGGCCCAGTGTGCCCGTGAAGTCGAGAGGTCATGCGAAAGGTATTTCGATCGCCACGCTTCAGCCTTCTTCCATCGCAACGTCTTCTTGCGGTTGTGAATGGCCGTTGACTTCCTGCGCGGTCTTTTGAGGGGCATCGCTGAGAAGAGTCTGCCCGTTCGTTTGCTCAACGGCGTCACCTGCCACTGCTGCTTCCTTTGAAACCTCCGCGTGCTCCGCGCCACCGTCTGTTTGCCCATTGACGGCCGGACCTGCTCTACGTCGTCGGTAGATTTTGATAGTCTTGTCGACACCACACGTGGCAATCGCGCCGTCCTGAGCGCAAACGTCCACACCCAACACCACGCCCTCGTGGCCCTGCAAGCGCTGCAGGATCTCCTTCGAATTGACGTCCCACAGCACGGTGCTCCCATCTTCACTGCCGCAAGCCGCAAAAGCCCATTGCGGCCTCTGTTGCTTTTCCTCCTCTGCTTCCTCCTTGCTTCCTTCCACCCGCGCAGCAGAAGCGGTGTACGTGCCAAAGCAGACCTGAATGCTGAATTTCTCGTTCTTGTGCCCCTGATACGTCTTCACACACCTGCCCTCCACATAGTTCCACAGCCGCAAGCTGCTATCCAGCGTCGCGGCCAGCACGTAGCGGCCATTGGGCGAAAACTTGACGCTCGTCACCGGCGCATTGTCTTCGTGAACGAGCGTCTTGAGACACTGCCCTGTTCCTGTGTCCCAAATTCTGATCAACCCATCACTGCTACAGCTCGCCGATAGAGTCCCATCCCGCACAAAGTCCACACCCGAAACCGGATCCGAATGCGCCGGCAGCGACCGCATGACCCGCGCAGTCCTCACATCCCATAGAAAAACCGCTTCATCATACGAACCGGAGACCAGGATATTCCCCTTCGGCGAGAAGGCCAGGGAGTAGACGTAGTTATGGTGTCCCGCCAATGGCACCGGCAGCGCCTTGCCCGTCTCCACATCCCACATGCGAATGAGCTTGTCGTCCGACCCGGAAGCGATCACGCGACTGTCGGGCGACCAGGACAGCGCCGAAATCCCGGCAAGGTGACCTTCGAGCGTGTGCTGCAGGGTGCCCGTCGCCGCAGACCAGATTTTGATCGTGCAGTCCGCCGAGCAGCTGGCGAGGCGCTTGCCGTCCGGTGAGAATTTCACCGCCGCGACGCCGCGCTTGTGGCCTTTCAGCGTGTACTGCAGCGCGTAGTCGAGTTTGCGCGGTCGTTCCGCCAGCAGTTTTCTGCGCTTTGTGTTCGAGTCGGCGGACGGTGTGCCTTCGGCGCTGCTCCTGAGCTCTTCGGGGACTTCGGGCGTTTGCACTTCATTTTCGTCGTCGTTGTCGTCTTCGTATGCGAATGCGAATTGCTCGTTGGCGTCGTCGAGGGCGGGCGCTTGGTACGGTGTTGAGGCGGCGGAGTGGTAGGCGGAGGGAGGGTCAAGGGATTCGGAGCGTTTGCGTTTGGGCGAGCGTCGGTTGAAGTGAGGATCGGGGGTTGAGGCGTAGCTCATGTTTGTGGTGGGTGATGAGGTGTTGTGGTTTGGGTTGTGAGGTGGGTTTGATCTTTTGGGAATAATTTATGTGGAAGTTGAAACGCGGAGAACGCGCAGCTTGGGGAAGGCGCGTTTGTGGAGTGATGTCAATGGGAAGATCGGGGACTTGATTGTGAGATCACATGGAATAATAAGAACAAAGAGAAAATTGGAGGTCATGCAATGTAAACATCAAGACGCGGCAGCGAGCCTCTATCCACTTCTTTTTGTTTGTAGCATCGAGATCATTGCATCGTTGTAAACGTTTCACTTGCAAGATCTCAAACATACATGTAGGTATGAAGCTGTATTGTACTCGTTAGAAAGCGGCTGATAATTGACACAAGCTGCGTTTGTAAAGAGTCAATGAACCAATGTGTTTCCTCGCGATACTTCGATTCCTATTGACCTCGAGCGCGTCTGTATTTCACAGACCAGCGGCTTTGAGCGTTCAAGTTTCATCCAACCTTCAGTATCCATCCATTAACATCCATCATCCAATTCCTTCCGTGTAGTTTTGACCTTCAGTTCCGTCCTTCAATTCGACATCCACCCTTTAAAGTCCGTCCTTCAGAGTCCACCCTTGCCATCATTGCCGCAACCTATCGAAACCCCATCCAAACCCCATCCCTGATCCCATCCTTCAAATCATTGTCGATGCGCGTTGTTGTGGTACTCGCAGCTTCGACAAGCATTGTCAACCCTCCCATCATTGATCCCGATCCTCCCTTCCTCCCTCCGCCACAACCGTCACGCCACTCAATCTCAGTTCTTGCCGATGAACTCATCGTCGGTGTTTGCGAAATCGGCGCCGAAGGCTGCCTCGTTGTTTGAGGTTTCGATCGTCCTCTCGTTGTCGCCTTGGTCGGCAGCGGCAGCAGAGTCGGCAGTGTCCTTCTTCTGAGCGGTCGCGGACTTCGTGGCACGCTTCGGAGCACGCTTAGTGGTAGTTGTAGCTGCGTTCGTGGTCTTGCGAGCGGCTGCCTTCTTGGGTGGCTTGGCCGGCGCCTTCTCCTCTTCAACAAAGTCCTCGTCCTCGTTAGCAGCCACAGAGGCATTCTGCTGGCGCTTGCTGGGCTTCTTGGTAGGTTTCGCTGAATTTGCTGTTGGTGTGCTGTTGCGGGTAGATGCAGCGGTACTCTTCTTCGCTCTCTTGGGCGCTGGAGCTTGCTCTGCCTCCGCAACGTCATCGTCATCAGCCGCTTTACGGGCTCGCTTTCTCGGAGTCTGAGCCGTCTTCTTGACAGCGCTGGTGGGAGCTGCTGTCGTCGACTTGTCCTGCGCTGCAGTTGCTGGAGCGGCAGTCTTCTTCACCCTCTTGCGGGCATGATCGGAATCCGTATCGTCAAACTCATCCTCGGAAGCGGCGTCACGAGAGCGCTTCTTTGAAGACTGGGCTTTGGTAGCCTTCTTGGAGTTGGCGGCTGGAGCAGTCTTGGGGTCACTGCTTGCTTGCGCTTTCGCCTTCTTGACTGCCTCAGACGTGATACAGTTCTCAGTACCGTCACTCTCATTGTCGGTGGTCATCTCAGTGACCGTGACCACGTTTGCGCGCTTCTTCGACGGAGGATTGTCGTCTTGCTCCTCTGGTTCGACTTCGTCGCGCTTTCTCTTGTTGGACGCCAGCTTCTTTTTGCCATCTGGCTGTCCAGAGGCACGGGGAGTAGCAGTAGCAGCTGAAGCAGCAGCTGTCATCACAGAAGGATCCGTAGCCTTACATTCCTCGCTGCTAATCGTTCCTCTGGTAGACCTTTTATAGGCCTTTTCATGGAACCCAACGCGGAGGCGAACATGCCTGAGCAGTAGCCTAAGCAAAACATCAGGAAATCGACGGGCATCAACATATTCAGAGTCCAGACGAAGGTGCAACGACACCATCTCGACGAAGCGATCCTGTATCCAAGGGGTGAAGTCATAGAAGTGACGAACGATGTCTTCTTTCTCCATGAATGTCACCGATGGTTGCTGCGGCGATTCCTCCACAGCATCGGGATGATCGCGAGCGCTCTCGATCGAGGCGCAGAGTCCGAGCAGGGCGCGGGCAGTCTCATGAGGGACAGGGATGCGCGGTTCTTCGAGTTCGTCGGGGCAGAGGTTCATGAGGATGTGGAATGCCTCTTCGTACTGCTGGTCGTCCATCAACTCAAGCTCGCACTTCAAGATGAATCTTTTCCTGGCAGTCATCGGTTGGTAGATGGCCTCGAACATGTCGTCGTCCGAGTCATTGCACACGCTCTCAGGCTCTGGGGTATAGCTTCGATTCGTATACTTGGTGTGAGCATCGCTGCTGGCTTCTTCGACTGCCTCTTCATCTTCAGACTGTTCAGACTCGACTCCATTCTCGAACATGTCGTGGTTGTCTCCATCACTATTATCAGCCTCGTCAGACTGCTCTGCGTCCGCGTCAGGCTCGCTGTCGTCGGCGGCAGATGCCACAGAGACGGCCTTGTCTGCGGTGGTACCATCGGCAGCAGAGATAGGCTCTTTGGGTTCGTCCAAAGAGACGGCAGTCTTATGCTGAGGCGTTGCCTTCGTGGCATTCTTGAACATGGAGTCAAACTCCTTGAGGCCCTTGCCGCCGGTTGTTCTGCGGTTTTCGGACGTGATGGATGTGGACTTCGGTAGATGTGGGAGGATTGTTGCGTGGGTTGTTGAAGCGGGTGAGAGGAAAGACGTTGCGAGAGGTATTGAGGTAGAAGGATACCGCAGCTCGAGTGGCTGTCGAGTTTGGTTGGTGTATGTTTTGCTTTAGAGCGAGTTGATTGTAAGTGGCAGTAGGGCGCTGGAGGTGTTGTAAGGATGTAAGAGGTTTGGTGATGGCGGCGGTATGTCGAAGTTTGTTTGACTCGAAATACCAGTGGGGTGTAGGTTTGCTTTTGCAAGTAGGAGAGGAAAGCTTTCAAGGCTTTCAAGAAGAAAGACAAGACTGCTCGGCTGGCAGTGTGCGACACGACTTGCTTTCACTTCTTCCTGCGTTCACTTCACCACGGAAAGTTACTGGAATAACTTCTGTGCGATCTCCTCAACTTCACTGCTGCCAAACTGCAACGAGGAAGAGCCTAGCGAGTTGTCGATAAACGTCGATAAACGTCGATACGAGGATTTTGGTTCGGTCAGAGAAGTCTTGCGGCGCCGGTTAATCAGCTTTGGTAAAGGGGATGCGATGCGGGAGGTCGAACTGTAAGCCAGTTCGTGAGTTGTGGGTTTACATGTTGCGAGCCTGGAAGTAGCTTAGTAGGATGCGAACCGCAACGTCCAGAAGTCGTCATACGTCAGTTCCCAAGGCTCCCATACAACGGAAGTGAAGTTTGCAGGGGAAAGTGAAGGGGCGCATCTATCGCCTCTCGGTTTCACCTCAACACAGGAGACTTTGCAATCCGGCAAATGCTACTTGGTATGAAAGACCTCTACATCTTTCATGGACCCGTGGTTCTTTGGTCGATGTCCTCAAGAGCACGATTGTATCAGTAACTGTTGAGCGACAGGTTTATATTTGCTCGCCGCAGATTGAGCGAATCAGCCATGGCTGGCCAGTCATAGTACGCAATCGCTGTTCACAGAATACATGAATGAACGGCCCAAATGTTTTTGGTTCTTCGTTGCAGAACATCACCTATTCTGTGTCTCATTCGGCAACCTGGAAATGTCGTATATATGAACGTTCGCGAAGTGGGACTGAGAAACGGTAGCAAAGAATATATGTGAAAGTAGTTACAATTTTGATGCAAGAGCAGCAATGATTCTGCACGCAAGATACTTAGCTCTGTTTGCCTGATTTATTGTTGTCTGGATCGATATGCCCTCCTTCTTTGTCCGTTTGAAAGGACGCATGACAGTCCATAGTATGCATTGATTGACGGATTTCGATCAACGAAAGAACGTCACCAATAGTGTCACATTGAGCCATGGACATGTCATCTGTCTTAATAATCATAATAGGAAAGTCGCTTCGATGATATGGAAGCATCGATGCTGGAAGTGAAGTTAGACAAAGTGAAGCCAGGCGACGAAGTGAAGTCAACTCTCGGCCTACAGCACCGGGAGTCCGAGCAATCTCCGGGTCTCTAGCAAGAAGTCGTCTCGAATACATGTGATATTGCTTTGGTCAGCGAGATATTTACTTTCTCTTACTTTCATTATTGCCATCCATACGTACGGCTTCGCACGTAGCCTGCAATCATGTCGCTCCAACGAACTCTTCTCCGCACCCCTGCGACTCTCCGCCCTCTCCTTGTTCAACAACCCACGCGAGCCCTCTATCACTCCTACGAGCATAACCCTCCACCTGCCTATCCCGAAATCGAATCTAATATCTTGTCCACTGCCTTGACCCATGTGCCTAAACATGGCTTCAGTCAAGAAGCTCTCACCCTCGGCGCAAAAGACACTGGCTACCTGAACATCAGCACAAACCTCTTCCGCAAAGGTGCATTCGATCTGGTTCTCTACTATCTCGTCACACAGCGCCTTGCGCTCGGCAACCGTGTTCAGTTTCTGGATGAGAATATGGGTGTTGGGCGTAAAGTCAGATCATTGGTCATGGAGCGCCTGCGCGCAAACGGTGAAGCGGGTGTTGTACCGCATTGGACTGGGGCGTTAGGACACATGTCTCTGGCGGAGAACATCCCTGCCTCTCTTCGTGAGCTTGCGAAGCTCAGTGATGAGATCTGGTTCCTGGCTGGCGACAAGGCCGTCGATTCATCCTGGTACACCAAGCGAGCTTCATTGTCAAGCGTGTACGCTACGACAGAGATGTACCAGACGCAAGATCAGAGCACCGATTTCAAAGACACAGAGGCTTTCCTTGACAGGCGATTGGAGGAGGTGAGGATCATGGGCGGTGCAGTTGGTGGTACTTTGCAATGGGCTGGTTTCCAAGCTGGTGCTATGGTCAACCTTCTGAGAAGCAAGGGCGTCAGGATATAAGAGGCTGAAATGGTCTTTGTGTTCTACTGGATCTCTATCAAGCTTTCTGGACCACACCCTTGCCTTTCGGCTCAGGATCATGGCATCAAAGCATCAGAATAGTGCCCCTCATTGCCTGAGATATACCAGCCTCAGTTTGGAAAGAGGGTTCATTGTCTTGCGGTCTCTTCTCAACGGATCTAAGGGTCTTTTCATCTGGCCAGAGTCTAGCCGGCGGCGTCCATCCTCGTTTTCTGCGCAGAATCTAATCTACCCGAAGGCTACAACATTCGTACCCTAGGCCTTGAGCAAAACACGCCGTGCAAATGGCATAGCAGCCAGATGCCATTGGCTCTCTGATTTCAGGCCAACACGCGGTGCGGAATGTGCATGACACATCACAGCACATGATCTGGTGTGATATTTCAAGATAATTCTGTTTTCTGGAAGGCTCGCGGCGATAGATCCGCCATCGAGTGACGACAACAGACACACTCTTGCTGTGTATGTCTCACATGGCTCATAGCTGTATAATTGTATCAATACTGTACTTTAAAGGGCACCTTTGACTAACAGGCTCTGCTTGGCCCTCCGACTTCTTCGTGTACTTCGCATCGTCTATATCAGCGTGAAAGAAGCATCGCTTTCTTGGCTCGATGTTTCCACATCAGGCCCTATTCTCGTACCGGTTTTGGCTTCTTAACTATCAATGTTGCTTCACCGCCGAAACGATCTACATCTTTCTTTCTAATCGACCAGAGATCTAAGGGATCTGGCCTTGAATTAATCGTGTTGGCTTCCAGAGAGGTGAGTGGATACGAGCATCATGGAAAATCACGTTGAACAATCACATCGGTCAGCCACTTCTCCAGAGCCTGTCAGAGAACAACTCCGCGGCTTAACAACCAGTATGCATGAAGCACAAAAGCAAAAAAAGAAATGAACCTGACCCGATTTGAACGGATGACCTTGTGGATATCCCGATATCACTGGAATCACACGCGCTACCACTGCGCCACAGGTCCAATTTGATTGGATTCGTGATATCATCAATAGCTTTGACAAATATAAATGCCGCAAATATTGCCAAAATTTTAAGATCAGAAAAATGGAGAACCTGAACCAATGCTACAAAATTAGAACAGAGGTACATCTATGGACGGTCTCGGTCAATAGTAGATAAGATAAACAATACTGTCAATCATACAGTGCATTTTCTTCCAATTTCTGGGAAAATATTCACATTCCCAATGTATGTGGAAATATAGTAATGTGCGAACATGGCGAAGTTGTGAGAGTGGGCCAATCCGGACTCTCGATGCTCTTTTGTTCAGAGTCGCGCCCGAGCAATGCGAACGCTCATAGTAACGGGTATCAGCGTTGCTTTTCTGACGAGCATTTGTTCAACGATGAAAATAACCAAACAGATTTCTCCGAAGACCCTGATTACGTTACAGGAAGTGTTGATGGGCCTTTCGACGAACACCAACCCTAACCCTAGACCGCGTGGCTTACAAGCTTGCTCACTCAGAAGTGTTTTGTCTGAGAGTGGTAGAAAGTCAAAAGAAATTCAAATCTGGACATTTTTTATTGGATACATAATGTCCTCATAGAACGATTTTCACACTTAGGCTGGCGTACCAGCCGAACTCTCAGTACCCTCCTCAACCTTCCTCTTCTTGCTATGGTTACCCCTAGCCTCAACACCACCCTCAAGTGGGATGACCCTCCTAGCTGTGAAAACAAAACCCTCACTGCCACCCTTGCTAGTCATGAGAGGATGCGTGCGACCGGGCAGGACCTGCCACTCACGAATGCGACTCGTCTGCAGCGTCGGCGCCAGAAGAAGACGCGGGTCCATAGGGAAATCATCCTTGTCCGGCACTTCTCCCTTCGACAGGATGTTCAGGTATGCCGTGCGACGGTCCTTGGAATACCAGTCTGAAAGCTTCACCAGCGGCTCAACCGTGGGTGAGTAGACGACGATATGCCCACCGCCTCGGATGAGAGGCACGACATGCGGGAAGATGGTAGAAGGGTCCATGTGCGAAGCAACGACAAGACCGTCGAAGCCGCCAGCGCGTGTCTCATCGACAATGTTCTTGCAGCGCTCCCAGCGTCTGCGCTTCTTGTAGTAAGTGCCTCGCTTGCCGCTCTTCCAGGTCTGAATGGTCTCATGATCGGCATGCTCGGGCTCGCTGTATGTTGGGTCCTCCTCCGGGTGGAGAAGTTGAAGCCAGGAGAGGGTCTTGAGATGTTCGTGTAGTGGGTGATCCGGATCCGGGTTATTGCCATCGTAGTCGAAGTATTTGAGCAGGCTGATGTTGGCTTGAACTGCCGCGTGAAGGATGGTGATGGTATTTGACGAAGCAGGGATAGGGAAATCGTGATGGGTGATCGGAGTGTGAGGCTTGCCTTCAGGATGTCCATTCTCCATGGGCTGGTCGGCGGATTCTGAAGGGTTGCCTTCCGCAGGCGTCTCAGTGTTCACGACCTTTGAAGGCGCATTGTCATCTTTGCGGAGGAGGTTCATCCTCTCTGCCACAGCTGCCGTAACCAGACCACCTGTGTCGTCGATCACTAGCCATCTCCCGCCCAGGCCTGTTACACCCAAATCGTTGTCGTCACCAACCGGCTTGCTGAAGTGCGCATTGCTCCATGCCATTGCCAATCCCAGTGTTTCCTCTCTGATTTCCATGGTCCGACTTGGCTCCTTCTCCATGATGTAGTCGATCAAGAATCCCAGCTCCATCGGCAAGACGGTGAACTGTTTCAGGTACTTCTTGCTCTTTCGCAAAGTATATTTCGCCTTTGAGAACGCAGTCTTCTCAGCCAAGCCAGCATGGTTGGCGAGGATCTTCTCAATGACTTCCTTTCCGCCCGAGCTTTTCTTCAATTCCTCGATCTCATCGTGTGAGAGTGCTTGCCGAGATGCGTCGTCAATGGTGAGTCGGTTGTTCTTCATAACCACAGTGCCGTCGTCTGCCACAATATCGAATCCTTCCGCACCGCCATTGGCAGTCTCAGGCTCTCCCAGGTTCTCAGCCGGTGCCTCTTCCTCGGCCACAACATCTGCGTTCAGCTCACTGGGCGGTACAGTGCGCAGACGACTGTACAGTTCGCCTTCTTGCTTCTCGAGCACTTCATAGGTGTAGTAGAGCGGTCGGCCAAGGAGGAGGTTTGATGGAAATGAGCCGTACTTGCCGATTTCGATGATCCTGCGCCATTCTCAGCTTGGCTTCGCAGGAATCATGCGTTGTGGCCGGACGAGACCTACGTGTTTGGTTTGACCTCAACTGCTTTCAGTTGGTCGGAAACAAGGCGCAGAAACACCCAGCTATTGGGTCGGATGCGGCCATTGCTTGGTGTCATAATGTGTGGACTATACTTGCCTTGCGAATGGGACCCGAGCACCCTTATTGCGATCTCTCAGCAAATGATGGTCGTTCAAGGAAAGTCGCGATGCGAGCTTGAGTGAATTATCACAGACTTTCACATGCTTGCCCGGAGATGGCCCGTGCCGGAAGTCAGATAAGATCTCTTATCAGGGAATATTTTCTGAGATATGTGGGGTTTGTGACTGGCCGATGAGGGACCATGCGAGGGCATTGAACACCCCCAAGGCAACTTCGAGATACAGTAATAGTGTAGACCCGGAGCAAACGACTATTCTGTCACCCTCTCCGGCCACCGCCTCATCGGCTCGACAATATGATTTCCATCAAGGTTCCCTGTTCGTCGGCCAACATTGGTCCTGGCTTCGACTGCATCGGTCTTGCTCTGTCAGTATGGCTTGAGTTGAAGATTACTCTGAACGATGCCTCTTCCAAGGATTCTCCCCTCAACTGCCGTATCACCTACGAGGGCCAAGGGAAGGAAGATGTTTCCCTCGACCCCGAGAGGAACCTGATCACACAGACGGCCTTGTACGTCTTGAGATGCCACGAGCAGAGGGCATTCCCTGCAAACACACATGTCCACATTGTCAACCCAATCCCTCTTGGACGCGGTCTTGGATCTTCTGGAGCCGCGGTCGTCGCTGGTGTTGCTCTTGGTAGTGCTGTTGGCAACCTCAACTTGAGCAAAGACCGTATGCTTGACTTTTGCTTAATGATTGAGAGACACCCCGACAATGTGGCGGCCGCTCTTTATGGTGGCTTCGTTGGCAGCTACCTGAAGGAGCTCGACCCCGAGGATATGAAGCGCAAGGAAATTCCTCTGGCTGAAGTCCTTCCCGCACCCCAGGGTGGCGAAGACACAGGGCTCAAGCCGCCTGTCCCTCCTCACAACATTGGCCGTCACATTCGTTTCCCTTGGGCCAAGGAAATCAAGTGCATTGCGATCATTCCCCAGTTTGAGGTCAGCACTGCAAGCGCGAGAGGCGTTCTTCCCACTACCTACGAAAAGCAGGATGTCATCTACAACTTGCAGCGTGTCGCCCTTTTGACGACTGCACTTGGCCAGTCGCCTCCTCAAGCAGACATGATCTACGATGGTATGCAGGACAGAGTCCACCAGCCTTACCGCAAGACTCTCATCCCCGGCCTCACTGAGATCCTCCAATCGGTCACTCCTGCGTCACACCCCGGCCTTCTGGGTATCTGCCTTTCAGGAGCCGGCCCTACAATCCTGGCCCTCGCCACTGAGAACTTCGATGGCATTGCCAACCACCTGATCAACCAATTCAAGAAGGAAAACATCATTTGCGAATGGAAGCTTCTCGAGCCCGCCAACGATGGCCTCGTTATTGCAGACGAGTCCAATGCCAAGCCCGCGGGAATGACCTACGCTGACGCTGGCGTTTCTATTGACTCTGGCAACGAGCTCGTTCAGAGTATCAAGGCCGCTGTCAAGTCCACCCGCCGCCCTGGTGCAGATGCAGACATTGGCGGTTTCGGTGGTGCTTTTGACTTCACTGCTGCCGGCTACGTGGAATCCCCGACCCTCATCCAGGCCATTGACGGCGTCGGCACCAAGCTTAAGATTGCTTTCGAGATGGATGACTTCAGCACCGTCGGTATCGATCTCGTCGCCATGAACGTAAATGACCTGGTCGTCCAGGGCGCTGAACCCCTGACCTTCATGGACTACTATGCCTGCTCCCAGCTTTCCGTCCCGGACGCAGTACGCTTTGTTGAGGGCGTTGCGCGCGGATGTATCGATGCTGGCTGCGCTCTTGTCGGTGGCGAGACTGCTGAGATGCCTGGTATGTACCAAGGCAAGGAATTCGATGCCGCTGGTGCTGCCACCGGTGCTCTGAAGAAGGGCCGCAAGGTCCTGCCCTACACCGACACTATGAAGGCGGGCAATGTTCTGCTCGGTCTCGGCAGTAACGGGGCGCACTCCAACGGCTACTCTCTCGTGCGCAAGATCGTCGAGAGAGCTGGCCTCTCGTACAGCGACAACGCACCCTGGGACTCTTCCAAGACTGTTGGTGCATCTCTGCTCACCCCCACCAAGATCTACGTCAAGCCTCTCCTCGCTGCTGTCGAGAAGGACTTGCTCCTCGGAATGTCTCACATCACCGGTGGTGGTCTCGAGGACAACATCCCACGCATGTTGCCCAAGCACCTCGGTGCGGAGGTCGACTGCAGCTCATGGCCTGTTCCTGAGGTGCTCAAGTGGTTGAAGAAGGCTGGTGGCGTCAACGAGCGCGAGTTCGCTAGAACCTGGAACACCGGTCTCGGCATGGTGATTGTCGTTGAGGAGAGCAAGGTGCAAGAAGCCACCGAGGTGCTCGAGAAGGCCGGCGAGAAGGTTTACAAGGTCGGTAAACTGATTAACAAGGGTGATGAGGAGGTCGTGCTCAAGAACACGGCTGGATGGAACTAGAAGATTCCGCAATACTTGGGTTTTTGGTCTTTTTTGAACGAGGCATGCGAAAAGAAGTTTATTATCTATGTTAGAAAGTCGAATAAATATTTATGTGCACATTGATTTGATTTGGGCTTCATCAGACCGCTAGAAAGTAGTAGAAAAGAAAAAGAAAAATCAAATATTCATGCGTCTGATATACCTATGGTCAAGAACTTCATATCGTGTATATCTTATTCCAATCCTCCATCTTCACAAACACGTGGGTGGTCGTCTCGTCTTCAGCCAAACAAAATTGTCGAGGATGGCGTCATCTTCGTTGTGTCAGCAAAACCGCCCGCAGCAGCGCGCGCACTCATCTTTTGCGACAACCCACCTCTCGACGCCTAAAACCCCTCACAAAGACAGAACAACAGACATCGAAAATGAAAGCCTACTGGTTCGACAACCTCCCCGTAAGAAGCCCCCAAAAAAACCCCAAACCCCCCGTCTTCCCCTCCTCTCAAACCAACCCAACCCACCTCAATTAACACCACCACCTGCAGGGCGACCAGCGCCTCCCCCACGACTCCGGCCGCCCCGTCGACCCCGCCTACCTGACCGCCCTCGGCATCTCCCACTACTACTTCCCGGACGACCTGGAATCCGTGGACAAGATCGCGGCGGAGCGCAGCTACAAGAATCGCGACGAGATCGAAATCTCGCCCACGCTGCTGCCGGGGTACGAGGAGAAGGTCAAGAACTTCTTCCACGAGCACTTGCACGAGGACGAGGAGATTCGCTACATCCTTGGTGGCGGTGGATATTTCGACGTCCGTGGTAGGGAGGACGATTGGGTGAGGATCAGGCTGGAGAAGGGCGATTTGATGATTATGCCCGCGGGGATTTATCACAGGTTTACGACGGATGATCAGAATGTGAGTTTGCCCCCTTGGTAGTACTGGTTTGGGGGCCTGAGGAGACTGGTGTTTCTTCAACTGGATATTCTTGAGGCATTGGCTGACTGAGATGGTTTACAGTACACCAAAGCTCTGCGTCTGTTCAAGGAGGACCCCAAGTGGACGCCGCTGCAGCGCGGCGAGGAGACTGACCAGAATCCTTACCGTAAGGAGTACCTGAGCAGCACTGGTACTCCTCAAGCTGTCTGAGCAGCTCGCTGGGTGAGAGCTACTCCAGTTCTGGAGCACCGTGAAGCAAAAATAGCATAGAATAGAAGCAGATACGTTTACGATAATGAATCGAACATCAAATTTTAAACCGTTCATTCTTCTTGCGGAACTATATACAAATTCTTCGCTTTTAAGTTGTATGGGGGGTATCAAATGTAGGAAAACTGGAGGCTTCGGTCATATGCTCAGTCAATCCGTCGTCCTTTACTGGCCACCTCGGATGCGGCCTTGGAATTGAGACAGCCACGCCCGTTCTTGAGGCGACAATCGCATGTAACTGGGAATGTGAACGCCAGACGCCGAGATGGTAATCTGATCTCGTTCAGAGACCTGCTCGTGCAGATCATTTGTCTCATCTTGGGAGACTCCGGCTGCTGTCGAAGCGTTGCTGAGCTGGTGCTGCAACGAGTTGTCGCTGTGGGAATTTGTTAGTAGATGCTCACAAACTCTAGCGATGAAAGTTCCTGCATCACTTACCTGCTATCCGAAGCCTTACGGCCAGGCTTCTTCTCAACATCCGCATCGTCCGCTGCCTCAGTTTTGCCGCCAGGCAGTTTAGAACCTACTTCCGTGGGAGACCACCAGAATACCGGGTATTGGCGCAGAATGTTATTCCACAGCAATGCTACGACCTGCATGACGACCGATCCGAGGAGGACGATAGGGATATACCACCATCCCATGGCGATGATGTTCGACTGAGTCGCCGCAAGCACGGCAGTCGCACCTCCGGGCGGGTGAACGGTGTTCGTCACACACATGATCAGCGACGCGCAGGCGCAAGCCATCGCGCCCGCGATCCATTGGATGCTATCGAAATCCGGATTGAGCTGGAAGAGTTTGGCGATGCAGACGCCGACGATGGCAGAGAAGGTCTGTCCACCGACCGAGTTGCGCGGCTGCGCGACAGGGACGCGGATGCAGCTATAGTTCAAGATCGCACTGGCGCCCAGTGATGCGACGATGACCGGAGGGTTCTTGTCGGCCACGCCCGGGGCGAAGGAGAAGATGGCACCGATGATGAGGATGCCGACGAAGGCACCGACGAAAGCCGAAAACCATTGCAGGACGGCGGGCGGTTCCCTGAAAGTATCTTTTCGATATCCCAGAAATCGCGAGACGGGTGTGGGAAGGCGATCCAGGCGGTTGCGCGGGACGAACGGATTGACATATCGGTCTATGTCGAAGTCCAGCAGTTCCGAGGCGACCTTTGACGGCATGGTTGCGGGCTGTAGGTCTTTGAGAGGCGAGTGGCGATTGTTTTCCTTGGTGGCAGACAAAACCGAAATAACAGAAAACGCGGTCAAAGAAACAAACGCTTGCTTATAGAGGAGTGATGCGGACGAGCGCAACTCCGAGGCAAATGAGAGAGGGAGAGAGAGAGACAGAGTGCGCGTTCAAACCTTGAGAGCAGTCTCGATGCCGCAAGAGCCGCCAATATTCCAGAAGTCACGCTCCGCTATAGCGACACGCCCGTTTTTTGACCATTTGGAGAAATGACGCCTTGGAGCAGTGTGCACGATTGCGCTCACGCATGACAGATCCCCCAAGATCTGCCGTCGATTTCGCGCAACTCCTCGGCATGCTCGAGCCGAGCAGTTATAGCGAAGGGCGAAACTTACCGTTTTGAGGAAGACTTCGACGAGCGAGCTCTGGGTCCAGGAGTTGTAATGGTCGTTCAGGAGTAGTATAACAGCTCTCTTTGTTTTGTCATCTTATCGGCACCAAAATCTCTCGCAGGGTTTGCCTCGACAGCGGTGCTGCTGATCGCACTCGTCGCCTCCGGAGATGGATCATCGTTGAAATGACCGCCAAATGCCATCAGCGAGGCGTGACCGCGTTTCTTCCTGACCTCCGCTTTGCGAGCGAAGCTTATTTCCGAAATTTGTACGTAATGGCTGAGTCAAGCGTAGGGTCGGGGTCGAGTGTCTCTTATAGGCATATTTTAGGCCTGCGCAATGGCTCGAGGTCGCTGGAGAGTTATGTGAGTGTAGTCAAAGTGTCTAGAGGAAGAAGTGAGGTCGAAATAAGAGCAGGTGAGGTCCATATCTACCTCAACTCGTTGTTGAGATAAGGAAGACTGTTCTGCGATTCGCCGGAGATGCCGGAGGTGCTGTTATCAGGAAGACTTGGGCTCCAAGACTGAGGCTCTGCGGTTAGACCCGACACGGAGAATGATATTCCTCCACAGGTCCCTGCAGCCTTTTATTTGGAAGTATTGTTATTGTTACTTCCATACGTGGAACATATGGAGCGTCGCTGGATGTTAAACTTTCGTTGTTAAGCACGCAAATCCCCCCAACACCATCGTTCACGGAAACTCGGCAGACACATGCATATAATTTGCGTCGACATAGTTGGGGAGGTCCTTCTCACGGGGTTGTAGATGGCAGGCTTGTGAAAATGGATGATTGATCGATTGTTTGAATGCCCAACCAAGCGACGATCTCACTCCAATCGGCCCATCAAACTAACACTATCTCCCAACTTCCCTCCTCAACCTTCCAGCAGCTGTATTCTCCCTCGGTTCCGGCCAGGCCTCAGCAGCCTCCTCTACCTGTCCCAAGAAATCCGCCGAATTGAGCACACCCGTTCCACCCAGAACGACCCTAACACCGGGGCTACTGGCATTCACCTGCGCCACCATCTTGGCCTCTTCATACGTCGTGCCTCCCACCATGAAAACAATGATATCCTGTGGCTTATCGCGCGTCTGGCCGCCGCCTTCCACGAATGGATAAGTGGACGCGTTGAGGCGGCCTTTGATCAGATCCTGTAGCGTCGCTTCGAGAAGAGGCGAATGCTGCGTGTAGACGTTCTCGACGCCGCGAAGACCGCGGTTGAAACGAGCCCGTGCGGAATCGAAGAGGCCGGTGGGCTGTGAGAAGAGGTCTGGAATGCCACCTGAGGCTCCTGCAGCGTTCTGAAGCGAAGAAGCGTAGGCGAGAAGGCGCGGGATGAGGTTCACGCGGTATTTGGGTATGCCTGCAGCGACGGATAAGAGGTCGCAGAGAGCGGGCGTGGCATTCGAGGAATGCGTGTGGTAGCGCAGGGCGTAGATCGCCACTAGGCGCAGCTTGTTGTCTGGTGGTACTGAAGGGTTTTGGA
This sequence comes from Cladosporium sp. IMV 00045, assembly GCA_001931905.2. NCBI lineage: Eukaryota > Fungi > Ascomycota > Dothideomycetes > Cladosporiales > Cladosporiaceae > Cladosporium > Cladosporium sp. IMV 00045. Next base: position 17,238 of record MSJI02000934.1, on the reverse strand, counting down.
TCAATGTTTGAAGTGTCTTGACGTCTTGCGAATGATTATCGTTGCAAGCCAGACTCTGTTCGAGCTCAGAGACGTCAAGCAAGTTGTCTGTGCCGACGCGGCGAGATAGTTCGCCAACCAGGGTAACGTGCTTGGTAACGTTTCCCGACAAGCGACGGAATTCTGGGAACTCTTCAACGAAACGTTTCATGTCTTCGATGCTCTCCAGCTTTTGGCCAGATGCTTGTTTGGAGGCAAACTGCTCCACGTAGTCCTTTGCATTTTGACCAAGGTCGCCGAAATTGAGATACATGTTCTTCGAGAAGAAAGGGTCTTGGTCCTGGCTGATGACAATATCCTGAAATGACGTTAGTAGGGAACATGAATACAGGAAAGAGAAGACAAACCTTGAATTCAGGCCTGATATCAGGGACATCACTCAGATTCACTCTGCCATTGTCGATACCGAGAAGCTCATGCACCATGGCTTGATACGTCCATTGCGTCAATAGAGGAGTGATAGGATCCTCTCTCCGGTCCAGAATAAGCAAGATTGGAGGTGTGTCTGTCTTGCGGAAGTCGAAAAGCTGCTCCTCCTGCGTCATGCTGTAACGCACTTCTGTCGCCAGTTTCTTGCATAGCAGGCTGTTTTTCTCATACCGAATGAGCGGCTTCTTTTTGAGCGAAAGCAAGAGCGCAATCACGCCTTCTGTGGTGCGCGAGAGGCTGTCCTGGTTCCAAAGCTCTGGCGACGATGAGAAGAGTCGAGCGGGAAGCCGTATTGAGCATAGATCGGGATTGATGACCAGAAAATCGGCGAAATATTCCATGACGCCTTTGACGACTTCATGATCGTCCGCTTCCGCTAGCCGTTCAAGAGCGCTTTTCTTGACGATGTTGCTGAAGTCTGTGTCAGTCAGAAAGCCCGCCTGTAACAAGATGCTTCATTCGGCATGTTTGCAAACATACAGATGTGGTATTCTCCGTATTTTGGCTCCCTGAGCTCATCAATGAGGAATTGTATGCTGTCGGAGGACGGTCGGAGGAAAGCCAAGCATCTCAGGTGCCGCATCTTTTCCCTCTCTTGATTGTCAAGGCGGTCGGTGAGGTACACGTTGTGGTTGAGTAGGGCAGACTGGGTGGTTGCCGACGAGACAATGGGGACCTGCGCTGGGTTAGATGTGTATCGCAAGGACTCGAACATCAGGCTACATACAGTCTCGTTGTCAAGCAAGAGGACCTTCATTTTCGCAGCTGCTTGAGATTGGGCGGCATCCCCAGCCGACACCATCTTGGTGATGTAGCCAGAGACCGTTTGGAAGATGTCCATGGTTGCCTGCGGTCGCAAGATGGTTTGTGTATAATGATCGCGGTCGACTTCACATCCCAGTGTCGATGCCGAAGTCTTGTTGTTTGGCGAGCAATGCCAAGCGACAAGTCAGGGTGTCGTTGTAAGAAAGTGCCGGTCGTCAAGCAACCTACATATAAGCACTGTTGTGCAGGAGAGCTTCTCCCAGCTGGAGAGAGGGACAACTGATGGGAGACGACGTAACATGCGCGTGCTCCCACCTCCGCATCGCAGCTAGCGGAGGGCGGATCTAAGCGACCAAAAAGCTCCTACCTCCTAAATAAGATTCTCGCCATAGATTAGCGCGCGCAAAAGTCCTAAACGTCACCAAAGAAAGGCAACGGGGTGCCTTTTTCTTTCATTCTTCAGGACGCCACAGACGAGGGTGACTTGCGGCCTCTCATCCTCTCGTTTCCCCCCTTCTGGCGCCAAATGTACCGACATATTGGTCGCGCGCCACTCAATCTGTCAGGTCATGCGTGCCTGTCTTGTCGGCGACACTTCCATGTGGCGCGTGTGTTCCAGAAGGTTGAAGATGACGACCGGCTTGCTAACTTCAACGACCTGATTGATCGTAGCGCGGGACGGTCACAACTAGACGCGAACCACGATACCCGTGCGGGTCTAAAGAGCCTGCTTCTTGGAGCAACAGAAAACGAACGAGCTCAGTACGGCGTCGACCCCGACACGCTCGACCGAAGAGTTGATGATATTGCAACAACGTTGGAAAAGCATCCTAATTGTGCAGCACCAAATGACACCCGACAAGACTATGATTCAGTGATCGCAGCGCTGATTGAGCAAAGAGATGGAAATGCGAAGTCAACTGGACAAAGTAATGCGGTATCCGGCGGTGATGAGTCGCAAAGCTCTTCGATCGAAACAAGCCTTGGTGGACCGGAACTCATGCGAGAACACATCGAACACACTCCCGTGTCTTTCCAAAGAGACAGTGACACAAGTCCGACCGCAGCTGTAGACGATGTTAGAGTGAGCCAAGGCGTGATTTCCTCCACAACAAAGGGCCCAGAGTCGGCTGCCGGAGGGGATTTGAGCATTATTGGGAAGTCTCGCTTGGTCAGAGAGAGGCCGAAGTGGGGAGGCCCTACAACTGTGCCTGACCCTGCGGACTCGTTCAAAGCATCGTTCGATACTTTACGACAAGCGGACAAGGTGTCACCGCTCCCCGAGCCTCCGTCCACAGCATCCTCCGTGAGGCCATGGGGAGTTACAGCAAACGGCGCTAATACTGGATTTGCCGATTCTCCTGGCGAATTGGAGGCCGCTCAAAATCCGAAGGCTACCGACGCAGAATCCGAGAACACACAAACATTAGAGAGCAAACAAGAATCACAACCGGAGTCTGGCTCGTTCCGTGGGCATATGGGATTCAAGAAGCTCAGAAACATGCTTTTTGGCTCTGAAAAGAAGGTCGCAGATCCAAAAGAAGGGCAACAAGCTGCGCGAACGATTGATGTCGTAAGCGCGGGAACGCCAGATAGTCGATCAGACTTGGGGGGTCCATCAATCTCAAAGCATGTACATGGTGCACCACAAATTCAAAAGCAAGTGGCATCATCAATCTCAAAGCACACGGTTGATACATCTTCAAAAAGAGGTCTCTCACGCAGGCAATTACAAGCCGAACAGAAGCGGGATGCCCTCCGAGATAAGCGCAAGAGGGAAACAGAAACACGTGTTTCGAAGAAGCGTGCCTCGAAGAGAGCATCTGAAGCGCCTGGAGCGCAGCCAGTCATACCCGCTGACTCAATCGAAACGCCTAAAAATGATGGCCGACCTCTAGGCGAGGTCATGAAAGGACGACAGCTAACAGACGCCATAAAAAGTGAGCCCGGACCGCACGAAGAACATGCCGATGCAGACGATCCTGGTCTACCAACGATTGAGGCAAACGCACTAGAGATCAAAGCGCTTGATATTCCACAACCATCGGTTCCACCATTATCATTCGGTTTGGACAGAGTCCTATTCACACCCGGCGTCACACCTCTCCAAGACCGTCATTCTCGAGTCTACAATTTCGACCCGTACATGGAACACATCATGCCTGTGGAAGAATTTGACTTCAATGCTTTGGCGGAATATAAGACTTCTTCAAAAGATAAGACTCTTTCAGAACTGGCGAAAGCACACGGAAAGAAATATGTGGGGTCAACGTCCAGCATGACCGGTACTTTGAGCCACTTCCATTATCTATTGTCAGGATGGAGAGACCTCAACCTCGGCATGCTCTCTCGCCAATTCCCCGAAGAATTGTCCACCTTCACAAGGATCAACCGCGCTCCCGCTGCCATATTCCTACGTTGGAAGAATGGCACGTATGCCATCGATGCGGACAAGGGACACGACAGTGGCAACATTCTCATGATGCTTGGTAAATCCATGGAGAAGCTGCTCACAATGTCAAAGTCGGAGTATGAGCGTTACCGGAAGAGCGATCCCCGAAAGGTCACCGAGGAAGAGCGCAGCGCACCTGAGGCCTATCAATACACCACAATGGGCGATTTCTTAATGCGATCTCAGCTGGATGCCCACGACCCCCGCCTTCCTGGCACGGGCATGTTTGATATTAAGACGCGCGCAATTGCTAGCATTCGTCACAGTACCACTGACTTCAAACCTATGCTCGGTTATGAAATTCATTCTGACCAAGGCAAGTGGGAATCATACGAGCGTGAGTACTACGACATGATGCGCTCCACCATGTTGAAGTATATGTTGCAAGCCCGCATGGGCCGCATGGACGGAATCTTCCTCACCTACCACAACGTCCAGCGCATCTTTGGCTTCCAGTACATGCCCATGGCCGAAATCGATCGCGCTATTCACGGGCAGGTCGATCGCTGCCTGGGTGATCAAGAATTCAAGCTGAGCTTGCATCTCTTGAACGAGGTCATCAACGAAGCCACGGCCAAGTTCCCTGAGAAAAGTCTACGCTTCCACTTTGAGACTCGTGTTGCGCCGGTGACGGCTTTGTACGTTTTCGCCGAGCCGATGGAAGAAGAGGATATCGATAAAATCCAATCCGCTTCGAGCGAGAAGATCGCAGAGTTTGAGCGGAAGATGATGGGCATCGAGCCGAGAGAGGACAATGCAAACGTCGAAGAAGAAAAGGAGCCTTCTTTCCCAGAATCTTCCGAAGCACCGACAGCTCCCAAGTCGGACACGCACGCACCTCTCTACGCCGCCACCATTCTCATTGGCTCCAACGTCAACGGCTGGCGTGTCGAGCGCCCAGAGAAGCTTAAGCCGTCGGACGAGTGGAGCGTCGAGTATCTGCTCAAAGAAATGGAAAACCCTGCCGACGCTTGGGCCACGTACGAGCAGTGCAAAGCTGCCCGAAAGAAGGCCTTAGATTTTACCGTGATGATGGACGACGAAGGGGGCGCAGAGGGTTTTGAGGACGAGCCCAACTTTGAAATTCACACACAGGACGGCAGCGTCAGGATGTTCGATGACTACTATCTGGAGATGCTGAGGAAACTGGCGGAGCAGGGACGGGAGTTCAGGAAAAAGCTGGACGAGATGGAGAATGGTAAAGAGAAGGTTGTTTGGAAAGAAGGTGCCCTGTCTGGGAGGTCTACGCCGGCATCTGTCGAGCCCGAGATTAATGGCGTGGACGACTATTTGCAGTGGATGTACAAAGACCAGAAGACAGAGTAGGGCTCGAATGTCATCAGAAGCAATGAGCTTGCGCTTGTGAGTAGCTGGCTCCCCACGAAAGGGCTAATACTGTAATATAGGGCTTCTTTGCCATTGTACACATATCATAAAGCAAGTTATTCAAGCCGCCTTGAGTGGCAAACAAGAAAGCACGCGTCCAATCTCTCATTCACGCTGGCTTCCAGACCTCGCTCGCCTGCAAATGACATGGAGAAACGTCAATGATGCAACACACATTCGGCCTGAGCTACCGGCAGTGCATCTGTCGCACTTCCTCCCCTCGCCAGTGTACATCGACCTACGACCAAAAGTCATGCTCAGATCTCCGCGATACTCGAAGAAAACATCTCCAAACCTCACCACATCTCGCGAAACTCAACATCATCAACTCTCAAACACAAAAAAATCATGGATCCAAGCCTAGCCCAATCACTCCTATCAAGCCCACCCACTGCGCAGCCACAGACACCCGCAGCAGGGCCACCTAACACCCCCAGCGTGCCACAGAACACCGCGAACGCCTCACAGGATCCCATTTCTGGCCTCGATCGATCAGCCCCATTACCTACCTCCCAACCAACCCTCTCGCAACGCCTTCCGCCTTCCCAGCCAATGACGGCCTTCCACCAACCACCTCTTGGACCATTGGTTCCACCGCCTGGCCATCCCAGGAGTCCCTATGGCCCTTATTTCGATCCTTTCCAACCTTATCGGAGAGCTTGTCTTCGGCATGGCATGTACATGTGTGCCTTGTGTGAGGACCCGTCGAATCGAACATACGGGAAAAGTGTGGGATTGTGTTGTGGAGTTATGTGAGAGTTGAGGGATGGGAAGGAAGAGGTGGCGGAAGGGCATGAGCGAGAGGTGTTAGTGATTGACGACGCTGAATGTTGGGTGTTTTGGTGGGAGTTCTGTTAAACTTTTTGTCAATGTCGCGATCCGTTTGCAAAGGAGTTGAGGCAATCTATTGAAGATTTTTTGGAGATGATTTGAAAGTGCAAAACATGAGGATGTATATCCGGCAGGATCGAGATAGTCGGCCATCCCAAGCGCGCGACTCTGAATCCCGATTGATGTGCTTATACCATCAGTCCCAGCATGCTCACGTAGTCAGCCCGGAATGGGGATGGCTACCTGATACTCACAGTGTCTCCGTATCTGTCATGCTCATACCATCGTCCTCAATATGATAATATCGCTAGCTTGTTATGAGAAGTATAGCATTTAAAAATTTTTGTCTCAAGGATATATGTGCTCGTATAATTAGCGTTAGTATACCGAGTTAGCCACTGTGCGCTTCGAGTCATAGCATCATCAAACGAACGTCTCTGGAATTGATATGCTACTGTCATCAGCTTCAAGATGCTATTGGAATCAGAACGCAATTGAGAGAGGCATCGAAGAGGACAAGGTTGCAGCATCTAAGCTATGTCCAAAGACCGACACAGGAATCAATCGTTTCAAGGCGTCGAATCTTAATCCTGGCAGGTACGATATCGTGTCCTTCTAATCAGTATGCTGTAGATGCAGTTCAAGGAGCTTGGGCACCCACTAAACCTGATATGCTGTAGAAATGGTTGCATACTGCATGGGGTTACGCGGGTTAGGGTTCGCAGCAAACAACCCTGCATCGCTCAATTGCTTCCCCAGACTTCACCCCGCAATCGTTCTTCTCCGCAATGGGTTGATCTGCGGATTACTTTTCCGTCCTTCACCCGCACAACAGGCTATCGAATAATGGCGCGGATATCCGTGTTTAGAGCATGATGCGGAGGACAGCAGCTGACAGATGAAAATGTCTCACCTCAATGCCCCCGATTGCCCACGCATTTCATGTTGGCTGCTCCGCCACACTGAATCTACCCACTTCTGTGAACAACCAAGGTCAAGCTATGCAGGCCCACTATTAATTATCCGTCCAGTGATCCTGGCTGGCCATGCTTAAACCTCCGCATGAAGTGTTTATCCTATCTGCTAAGGTATGAAAGTGATCATGGACCAACGATCTCATCAGCGTCAGCGCTACCCTTGCCTGGATGTTTCGCTCTCACCTCCACCGAAGCCCTGATATAGCTCACGTTTATTGGCCCTTTTCCAAGACTTGTTCTCGCATACTCCAGATGTCGCAGAAGCCAAGAAAGTCGATACAGCAGAGAACGAGCGGAGAAGAGCTCGGCGGACATGTGTTGCTGGGGTTCATCAATCAAGTGCAGCATGAACATGGTCGAGTTTGTCCGTCCAGAGGGAAGGAGTGCTCAAAAGAAAGATATCGAGGCAAGCAGTCGATGGTATAAATACCAGGCTCCTCAGCTCCAGAGCCCAGATAGATTGCTTCAAGGCGCATTTATATCATCATGAAGTTCTCTATCCTCAATCTGGTGGCTGCCAGCACCGTTGCGGTAGCCACTAACATCACGCTTCCCAATGGCTGGTTCATCATTTCCCCGGCCACCAAGATATCCTCAGGCGATTTCCATGGACAACCTCGTTACCTCACTTGGATGGCTGATAGCCAGATCAAGCACGGCATCGAACCCACGCATGCCTACACTGTTTCCGCCCTTCTGTCGGGAGTGAAGCTGGCCTACGACCGCACCCACGACCCCAAGTATGCCGCATATCTTGAGAGACACGTTAACATCCAGCTTCACCCCGGCTGGACAGGTGATATTCTGCTTTACAACAACAGCAACTCCATCGACGATATCCGCTTCGGCCACAGCTTTCTAGACATGTATAACATAACCGGCGGCGACAACATCTATAAGACGGCTGCACAGAAGTTGAGAGATCAGATCGATCGCACCGGCCGGACACCCGACGGCGGCTTCTACCATCGCTTCCCGGTATATATCGATCAGGTAAGACCAGTGAGAAGACCCAACATAGCGAGACGCTAGACTGACGGGTAAACAGATGTGGCTCGACGGGATCTATATGCTAGACGTCTTCTACGCACGTTGGACGTACGAGTTCGAGCCAGGCAACACGACCGCATGGGACGACATTGCTTTGCAGTTTGATCTTATCGATGCAGGCACGACGGTGGATCGCGAGCGTACAAATGGTTTACCCGTTCATGGCTTCGATGTTTCGAAGACACAAGTATGGGCCGACCCCGTGACTGGAGCCGCGCCACACGTCTGGGGCCGAGCGGTTGGATGGTGCGTTATCGATCTTCTCATTATTAGTATCAGTGAATCAATCGTGAGGGTTAATTGCTTGGTGGATCCAGGTATCTCATGGCCCTGGTCGACACGCTCGATTATTTCCCGGAACACCACCCTGGCAGAGCGAGACTTCTTGGCTACTTGCAAAGCCTCGCAGATGCAGTTGTCGCTGCACAAGACGATACTTACAAGGGCTGGAGGAACATTATGGACCCCGGCCTGGAGGATCGATCCGGGAACTACATCGAGAGCTCTGGATCGGCCATGTTTGTGTATGGGCTCTTGAAGAGTATTCGTCTTGGCTACATCGAAGGACCGCAATATGAAGCTGCGGCCCTGAGCGGATACGACCTGATAACTAGTGCCTTCCTTGATAAGAAGGCCAGTGATAATTCTCTGACCTGGGAGTGGACAGCTCAAACGGGGAGTCTGAGCTCGAACGGAACCTTTGAGGTATGCATTCTTGTTCAGACCATTAACAAAAAACGATCGCTAACCGCCCGCTTGGTAGTACTACGCTAGTATTAACCTATTCCAGAACGACCTCAAGGGAGTAGCACCGTTCCTGTTCTCTTCATATGAATATGAGCTCTACCAGGAGGCAAACCTGTGAGACATGGAGGTCTCTCATACGGCAACAACTGCATGAATTCAAGAACTTTGTGAGAAAACCATTCGAAGGGGCCTGATAAACAAGTGAGCTTAGAGTAAGGGAAGATAGAAATAGTGTCTTATAGTGTCACTTCATATGAGAGTACACAAGAAAAGCAAAATAAGGCGTCTGCCTGATGAAACCGCCTCGTTCCTCAAAACATTATCATTTTTACGTTCAGTGTGTCATGCTTTGATTCGCTTCTCAGCAATTAGAAGGATCCCCAACTCCGGGATCGAAATGGCAATGCAGGTATCATCAGCCACCGTGATATTGGCCAATTTGAAGAAAAGAGATTGAGTAAATTTCAGACATTGCGAGAAGCATTCAGTCCTTCGTCAAGCAAATGCGCATGGAAAATTGTTCCGGAAATTCATGGCTTGATATTATCCTTGCTAGGAGCTTTGGCCCATGCCATTAGTGACGTCTGTTTGGTTCCAACCTTGTGTGGAATATCCACCAGGGACAGGTCTGGGAGCCACGGGAGCTGTTATGTTGGACGAGACTTCCTTGAGGGAAGCAGCACCTGCGCGGCGCTTCCGGGGGAATGGTCGGAAGTCTTCTGTATTAGGCTCGCTATCAGGAAGCAAGGTCCTTGCTTGTTTGGTCGCCCTTTATGAAGGGAATCTACGCGGCGAACAAGCAACATACTCGCGTGTGGGTGCGTTACATCAACGGCTCGTTGTCCTCTCATTCGCTGTCGGCGACAAAAACCTGCATATTATTGCTGGTATCATGTGAGCGCGGCTTCTCTACCATGGATGCGATGCTTTTGTATGACGGTAGTTCTCCATTTAGCTTTTTCTGGTCAGTGTTCTTGTTAGTAGGGTTCTCACATCTTTTTTTAGGCAGAGCGAGCTTCGCAGGGATCACACGGACAGGGTTCTCTTTCCAGGTTTTGCAATTCTTGATATGCGTATCCCAAAGCCATAGTGCCTTAGATGAGCATTGCCTCTAAGGACAAAGGGAGTGAATCTATAAGGATAGGTCAAGTGTTTTGCTAGATGTAAATCGAGGCTAGATAGGTTATAAGTCACGAACGTATAATCGCTAATTTAGGACGATACTATACACCCTATACCGTCCGGCCCGACATTCTTAGCCTTTTGCATCGCTTCGACCTCCGTAAGATGCTATAGGCGCTCGGTTTTAAAGAATAGGTGCCTATTCTAGGCGACATCGGTAGGACTATACTCTATACTCTATATTTAGTAAGTTAGACTATTAAATCCGTAAGATAGGTATATATTATACTACCTTTCTAGTTAATTTAATACTAACGTACTACTAGAGGTATACGTATACTAACTTCTTCTATAAAACATAATAGATGATCGCGCTTCTTACGTTCACTTATATGCTAATTTTGTAGCCCCTAGATAGCGTAGCTTTAAACCTCTTCGTAGTACTTACGTAAGTATAATCTATACTAATATCCGTAAACTACTATCTTACTATAGAGAGATGCATTTTGAATATCGAGTCTCTCCGCTAGACTACGTAAGTACTATCTATTTTAGTACCCTTAAAAGACTATCGTACTACGGAGAGATAGGCCTTAAACATCGAATCTTTCTGAGATACTTACGTAAGTATCATCCATTCTAGTACCGCTAAAATACTATCGTACTACGGAAAAAGGCGTCTTAGAAATCGAGTCTCTCCTCGCCACTTATTAGTCGATCGCACGAATTACCTTTCTACCTAATATAGAGTTAATACTATCTTCATTCGTAAATAGCTCTATATTAGTAGCTTTCGTAGATACCTCTATACCGCTTAAGCGTTTAGTAACGTGCGTCCTCTATTTATATAGTCCTTTAACTTTATAGTAGATAATCGCTAAGATTAATAACTTCTAGGTAGGGACTTTCTTATAGCGACTATAAACGATAGTTAAGATTAGGAGAACGTAGCTACTAAGCTTAAGTACGACTAGTAAGATCTTCTACTACTAACGTATACGAACGTACGTCTCTATAGAAATCGTATGCCCGGAAACCGTTATATTAGAAGTTTCGAGTGCGTAGTTAGTTAGCGCGATAGTAACGTTTTCTAGTCTTTCACGCAATATACGAGTCGATCTATCCCCGACTATATTAGACGTGGCGTAGGTCTAAGGGCCTTTAATTCCGCTAGTTTCATTACCGAGAAGTATACCGTCGATTGTTATAGGTGCCTATTTATAAAAGCCTATATACGCGCCTAGAATATTCGTAAATTGTCCCGCGAGATATAGTATAATGATAGCCCCGTATTAATCTATAAAGTAGGACGATTATACCCTAGACGACGGTTAGCTATACCTATAAAAGTGCTAAAAGTTTAAAAAATACTAAAGTACTAAAAACCGAACTTTATATATTATAGTTATTACTTATTAATCGTTTAACCGTCGCCTAACATACATAAGAATTGCCTTTTCTTAGTTTATTAAAGTCCCGTATAATCGACCTGTTATACTTAGGCGTAGCCTATTAATTAACTAGAAATCCTTCTATATAATAGTAATACGCTTCCCGTGAATCGTAGCTAAGTTTACTACTATAAAACTTAGATTAGTATTACTTGCTACGCATATTATGAATTATTTTACTTACTTTCAAACTGCGAGACTAGAAACGCCTTAGCTACCTCCTAGATTACTCCTAGAGTATCGAACGTAAAGCGTAAGTCTATTAAGGTACTAGTATCCTAGGCGACCTTATAGTAAAGGCGCGTAAATAGCGTCTTAGAGATAAAGAGGTTAGCCGACTTCTAGAAGCGACGGATCTTATAGAGAGTAATAGCTAGATCGATTATTAGCGACTACCGGGTACGGTTTGCTAGGTATAGTTCTACTTACTTCCTAGCTTCTACCTACGACGCCTCTAGCCTATAGCCTACTACCTCTTTATACTCTATATATTCTTCCTACCTATAGTTATCTTTCTCGGCGCTTTCCTTATACTAGTACCGGTCCTCGGCCTCTTACTACTAGTAGTAGCGACCCTCTTAGTAATAGCCTTAGTATAAGCTATACTTTACTCGAGACTACGATAGCAAGCGATTTTAAAGTAGTTCTTAGAGATTGCGGCGGATTATAATATCGAGGATAAAGAGCTAATCGAAGAGTATAGGAGACTAGTCGCGAGTAAGTAAGAGCGAAGTTAGAAGAGGTAAAGATGTTAGTAAAGAAGAGGTTATAAGTAAGCCGAAGTTCTATTATTTAAATAATAATAAGAACTAAAATAGACTATACGCTATTACCTATAAATACTCGCTTGTAACGCCTAGCTACTTCAGTTTTCGCTACCTACTACCTCTTTAATAATAACCTTAATTACGCTCTACTTCTTCGCCTCTAGACTTCTAAACTTATATAGTATTAACGCTTCTTTCGATAATAGATAACGACTACTCCGAGAGTAAGGCTAGCTCTTAGAAAGCGCGTAAAACCTTACTTTCTAATAATATAAATACTACTCGAGACTATAAACGCTACGCTAATATAATAGCGAGTAAAAGAGATACTAATAATTAACGTAAGGCTAATAATGCTACCTATACGCGCGCGCGCAAGTTAGCTAAGAGCTTAGAAAGCTTTAAAGATCTATTACTAAGTAAGTAGGATACGCGTATCTAAGAAGCGATCTTAAGGATCGATAGTAAGTAGTAAGTGGTTTATATACGCTTTTCCTAATATATACTAACGATTCTATAGCGAAGTAAAGAAAAGCTATATTGTAGTAGCGTAGGACTCTAACGCTTTTTATAAAAGCGTAAGACTCGAGAGCGACTATATAAGTAAAAATATAGTAAAAACGTAGACGGATTTAGATAAGGTAGATAAGTAGATAGAGATTAAGAATAAGAAGCTTACGTAGTATAAGTATAAGAAGTTCTATAAGAAGAAGCTACCTATATAAATAGCGATACTAGAGGGGGGTAAAGACGTTAGTAGCCTTATTTCGGTACTAATAGTAAGTGTTTTTACGCGCGACTAGCCTTATCTTTGCGACTACTAGATCTAGCGCATAAGGAACTTCTAGGATAAAGTCTTTATACTCGAAGAAGCTTCGCTCTATATTCGCGAGTAGAGACTACTACGTAATCCTTTAGAGGCACCTACTATAAATAGTAATAAGGCTCTTTTTCGCCTCCTCGACTTAAAGCTCTACGAGACTCGCGTACTAGGCGTTCGACCTAACATTCGCTAGCTACGTTACTTCCGCTGCGTTATCTTTATACGTAATAAGGAGAAGGCACGTAAAGTCCGCCTAACTCTACGTAAGATTAGCATTATTTACTTTAAGTATTAGCTTTACGCTCGGGACGATATTTAAGCAGTAAGTGAATCTGCTAGCTACGCTCTACTAGCTACGTTCTACTAGCTATAGTTTTTATATACTTTACTAATAAACTTCTTATAATAACCGGACGTAGAGTCTAATAGCTACTATCGTCTAGATTATAGCTTTGCCTATTTAATATATAATCGTCGAGGGATCGCTAGTTAGCTAACTACGACTCTACTACGATAGTTCCTTATATATACGATGTTTCCACGTCGAAAGCGAAAGTAGCTTTTAGTTCTTATACGAAGTACCTACTTAGTAGCAACTCGTCCTTTACGCTACTATATGCTATTAATTATTTATATCTTATCTATCTACAATTATTTAATTATAACTCTAAAAGCTCTACCCCTAGTAGTAGCCTATAGGACGATAGGATAGAGCTAGAGCTAACCTATAATATATAACCTATTAACTTAAACTCGGATATGCTAACGCAAAATGCGTAGGTAGATAACGTGTATTAGGAAGGAGTAGGCCTTAAGAGGGAACGTTTACTATAGGAAGAATAGTATTGTCTCTAGTAGGAGAGGCTAACGCTATAGTCCTTAGAATAGCTTCGTAAGAAGGTCGCGTAGCTACGACGTATATAGGACGCTACTATACTATAGGCTATACGATAAAGTCCTATACTACTAGTCTCTTCGATTATTATGAGTGCTTTAGCCCTAAGCGATTCCGTATCGTAGGTAAGAGGCCTAGGTATCGCAATAGGTATAAAGCGATAGCGCTATAAGGACCTAGAAGCATTTAAGAGGAAGACGTTATAGGAAGCTAGGATCTTCCTCTCGAGTTTAAAGACTATTTTCTAGATTAACCCTATTACGTATAAAACAGAGTAAGAGAAGATCCTCTTTACTAGTATATAGCTAGTAAGAGAACTAAAGACTCTCTAGACCTATACCTATAGATTACTCCCTCTACTAGACTATATATTTAGGGACTTCGAGGAGTTTATAGTTAACTATGTCGTAGACCTAGTAAACTGTAGTCTCGACGTAGGCCTTAATTACAAAGGCGCGAGGTAGAAAGAGAGTAAAAGCATAACGAATTTTACTATCTACCTTACTACGCTAGAGGACTAGCTTAGCGAATAGTATATAGAGGCTTAGCGCACCTAATACCTCCTTAATAAGCTTCGCTATAGTCTAAGAGAGACTATTATTATAAAGTCTAAAGTTCCCTAGAGCCGATAGGACCTTATCGCTCTAGCCTAGAGGCTAGAGAACGTAAGTAGGCTTTCTAGTTAAAAGAAGCCTACTACGAATAAGGATAGTAAAGGCTCGAGGAGTGTCTACTAGAATTAGAGCGCTAGTTCCCCGAATAAGAGGCGAAAGGGTAATAATAGATTAACGAGTAATCTATCGTCTAGTCGCCCGCCTACGCAGTAGGTAGAAGGGCGTACCTAGAAGCCTTTACTAGATCGAGTAGAGTACTATAACTATAGAAAGAAGGGTTATTATAGTACTACTTATACTAAACCGAAAAAGGATACTATAAGGAACTAGAAGGTTACTATAGGAGATTCCTCAGATTTAAATACCTAACGCTAAGTAAAGTCAAAAAACTCTAGGAGGATAAAGAGTACTCGCCTTTAAACTCTAAGACTAGAGTCGAGTGCGAGTTAGCGCTAGTACTACGTAGAGCTATCGTAATAGCCGCAGAGCGTAAAAAAGAGGTTTCCCTCCTCCTAGATAATAGAGTAGACTATAATCTAATATTATAGTCTATAGTAAAGAGGTTAGGCCTACCCTCTATAGAGGATACTATCCTTCTAAAGGCCGAAAGCTTTTAAAGTAGTAAAGCCTACGTATATAGGGCGTATACGCTATAACTAAGTCTAGAAGACTCGTAGGGAGTAACCTATGAAATAGTAGAGAGGTTCTACGTAGTAATATTACCCTCTATAGATGTAATCCTAGGGCGACTATAGAGAAAATCCTATAGGGTAGTCGCCGACTCTAGGACAAACTGCTAGAAGTATAGAATTAATTCGGAGTTAATTTAACTCTATAGCGTAAACGCGATACGTACTATAGAGGCCCACTTAGAGTTTACGATAGTAGTACAAGTATGTCTCGTATCTACTACGACTTCGAAAGAGGAGGTCGCTAAGAGTAATAGAGTTTTATACTCCTTACTACCTAGTATTAAAGACTTTATAGACGTCTTCGATATAGACCTATAGAAGATATAGAAGAGGATAGTAGATGCAGTTTATCCTATCTACTTTAAACCCGATATAGTACTACTATTTCAGCTGCTTTATAACCTCTTAAAGTTAGAACTCGAGGAGTTAAGGAACTACTTAGAAAGAGCTACTATAAATAGGTGGATCTAGCGTAGCGCTAGTAAAGTAGGGGCTCCTATCCTTTTCGCACTAAAGAAGGATAGGTTACTATAGCTCTACGTAAACTATAGGGGCCTAAACGCTATTACAATAAAGGATTATATACTGCTTCTACTAATAAGTAAAACTCTTAATAGACTAAGTAGAGTAAAAGTCTTTTTAGCGCTTAATCTTAAAGACGCCTATTACTATATTCCTATCTACTAAGGCGACGAGTAGAAGATAGCCTTTCGAACGCGTTATAGTTATTTCGAATATCTAGTTATACCCTTTAGCTTAACGAATGCGCTAGCTACGTTCTAGGCGTATATTAATAAAGCCTTAGCGGGATACCTAGATAACTTCTATATAGTCTACCTAGATAACATTCTAATCTATAGTAAGACCTATAAAGAGTATACGTACTACTTTCGTTTAGTCCTAGAACGACTCTAGATGTTACAGGTAAGCGACGTATATATAGAAGCTTAATATGGTATTTAATAAGTTCGATATAGGATAGAAGGTCTTCTCTATCTAAGTCTGCTTAAAAGAGTATAGAGTACTAAGGCTATTCTCCTAAGGCGTAGTATCGTCTGCGCTTACCTCCTAAAGCTTGTCTTTTATATTACTTCTTACTCTCTCTTTGTCTATATTTACGCTATTTATCGACAGGGTCCGGTATAAATTCTTCGGGGGCTACTCTTATCTATCTCTATCTCGCTAGTAAGACTCTTAGTCTTTTTTTTTTTTTTTTAGTATTTCTAAGCAAAAACTCGCAGATACTACTATTTCTACGTTAAAGAGTAGAGGTCCTCCTTAGTATTAGAGGACTTCTTCCCCTTCTTTAGTATCGAGACTAGAGTAGATTCGATCGTTTCCCTTTCTTTTAACTATAGCGGTCTTACCGCTATTTATATGCTTCCGGCGTTTATATAATAACGGTACTAAGCTAGTAACTTATTCTTATAGGATAGGTTCTGCTTCTAAACGCGTAGAATCTGCCTCGTTCTTATCTTAAAGCTATCTTATACTCCTATTATAAGCTACTATTATTACTTGTTCTAACGAGCTTTAGTTACTATTATTATTTACTTCCGGCGTGCTACTCCCGCTTTAGTAGGCTCGTAATCCGGTTCTTTATTATCGTAAATAATAGGCTTGTAATAGTAGCTTACTATTATTCGCTATTCATTATTCGTTAGTAGGTTACTAGTAGGTAAAGGCTTTCTTCTATATTCTTTCTCCTCTTTCTCTTCTTCCCTCTTATAACTAATAGTAGTAGTAATAGTATTAGTAATAGTAATAGTAATATCATTATAGCTAATATAAGTATCCCCTTCTTTTGTCACGGCCAGGATCTAGAGCCCCGTGACATTGCTAGTGATACTTAGGAAGGCAGGTAAGCCGGGCTTCGGCTTCACCTGCGCTTCTCCTTTACAATGTATTGTAGCTCTTCGAGCTACGTCTTCGTCATTTAGCCATCTGCTAGGTTGCGACCAGGACCGTATATAGCTCTGTATCTGATCCGATTGGTAACCATACCTACGCACCGTGCACGCTGCCTTCCGCCCGTGACACTACGTAGCTCCTACCTTAGGTATGGCGACCGACCGCCCGCAACCTCCTATCCTGCCGGAATCGCAGGAGCAGTTCGAAAGGCATGTTTTCGAACACCCAGCCGAGTGGCTCGAATATTACAAATGTACTTTCGAGTGCTTCGACCGGTATGAAGAGGA
>MSJI02000933.1:7634-71520 GCA_001931905.2 Cladosporium sp. IMV 00045 | reverse complement strand
CTGCCGACCACTTTCGCAATCTTCTCTCTCCTAAAGGGAATCCTGACCTCCTCGCAGTTGGCAGGCGAGTAAACTTTGAACTTGCCCAAACCGAGCAGTCTCGAACGCATGCGCATCATATTTCCCCTCTCGCCATGCACAAGCACGACAACAGGGGCGTCCACTTCCTCGATGAAAGCACGGTTCTCCGCGCCATCAACGTGAGCGGCAAAACTGAACTCCTGCACCGTACACCTTCGAGGGATCATGGGCTTGTCCTCGCCCGCGCCAGTGGCCTTCTTGCCCATCATCGGCCCTCCACCGCCGCGCTGGGTCATCACAGCTGGGATCGAGTCGGGCTCTTTCATGATCTCCTTCGCCATGGTGCCCTCGACACTGTAGCCGGTGATGACGACACCGTTCTTGCCTTCAGGCGCCCAACGCTCTAGCAGCGTGCGCGACACGCCGTTCTGCAACATTCCGGGCGAAGCCAGCATGACGCAGCCGCCAACGTCGTCGAAGCGGTCGAGCGATTTGAGAGAGCGAATGAACTGGAAATCCCATGGTCCGCCGCCGCCGCTGCCGTTTTCCTTGCTGCCGTCTCCGCCGCTGGTGGAGAGGCGATTGTGCAGTTTCGAGCGGATATTGTCGTTCATGCTGTCTATGTAGGTTTGGTAGACGACCATACACTTGCGCGCCAGAGCGGACGCGAAGTAGATCGGGTAGCGTCGGTACTCCGGGTGCTTCTGCCAGTACTCTTCCAGGATGAGGAGAAGCTCTTGCGCCATGCCGATTGCGAAGACGGGCAGCAGAGCGCGGCCGCCGCGGTTCAAGATGCCGGTGATGGATTTCATGAGCGCTGTCTCGCGCTCGGCGCGGGGTATGTGCGTGCTGATGCCGAATGTTGACTCGGTGATCAGACAGTCGACTTTGAGGCCTTTGGGGATAGTGGCGGGGATCAGGTGGCGGTCGTTCTCGCGACTGTAGTCGCCGGTGAAGAGGATGTTGAGTCCGGCGATCTCGATCAGGTACATACATGCTCCCAGAACGTGGCCTGCAGGATAAGGGGTGATACGGATGCCGTTGTGGGTGTGGGTGGTGTTGAAGGAGATGGTCTGGATTTGGGGAAGGGTAGACAGGATGTCGTGCTCGTTGAATAGCTGGTCGACACCGCCGCCATCGTTGGCGCCGGTAGAGGCGGCGTGTGTGTTCTGCACGCGGACGGAGTCTTGCATCAACCATTTGTAGATGGCTTTTGTGGGATGCGTCATGTAGACGCGGCCGGCAAAGTTGGTTTTGGCGAGGACGTATGGTAAAGAGGCGGCGTGGTCCATGTGGAAACTGGGTGAGACACCAGGTTAGCTTGTCGTGTTGCCAACTACAATATGTTTGTAGCATCGTATGCTAGACCCTCTCGGCAGTAACAGGCTGGGCAAAGAGAAGGAACCCGATCGCTTGGTGCAATAAGACTTTGATATACAGTGGCTATGTACGTGTGCTAAGCGTGAGACCTGA
This sequence comes from Cladosporium sp. IMV 00045, assembly GCA_001931905.2. NCBI lineage: Eukaryota > Fungi > Ascomycota > Dothideomycetes > Cladosporiales > Cladosporiaceae > Cladosporium > Cladosporium sp. IMV 00045. The sequence continues at coordinate 70,026 of MSJI02000933.1, read as the reverse complement.
AAGGTCAGCAGCACTGGTAGGATGGAAAAGCAGGAATGAAGATGAAGATGAAGATGCCCAAGCCCGTTACTGCAGTGGTGAGGAATGTCTTTGGTAAGGTATCCATATGGATCTGATAAAAGTGATCTGCCACCAAACAAGCAGAATGCCAAACGCTAAGAGGAAAAGCCACTTACTGTGTCATGAGCAATATGTCTACCGTTCCCAAATCAAACTCGTCGTAGAAAGGAAGCGCTGCGAGGCCATCAAAAGCCGGGTGTATGCCAGCGTCCAGCATGACAGTCTTGCCCTTGTACTGGATGATGTGACAACTCCTTCCGACCTCATTACCTCCACCTAGCGCGAGGAACATGAGCTCGTCTGAGGGATCCACAGGCTCTTGCTCCTCCGCCGGCGGGTTCATGGCTGCATGCGAGCGTTTGGCTGCCATGGTGTATGGATGAAGGCCTTCTTAAGGGATAGAGAGTGAATGTCGCGCGCTCTTACGCGCTGAGGCTGGTTCGTGTGCGCAGAATATCGGAAGAGGCAAGGCTGATCTAACTCAAGTATTGAGTAACGTTCAAAGCGATCGAGGCGAAGCACGTGATGAGTCGATGATGGGTGTTGTTGTAGTGAGTAAGGTAGTAGTGAAGACAAGCCATGGACGTATATGAGAGAGTGAAGCTCTCGCGCGAGCGCACGGACTCCTTGCTGCCTCGCTGTTTCGGTTTGTACTGCCGCGCTGCTGCGACTTTCCTACCACGACATCACCACCAAACTCCGCCCAACCGCCTGCCGACAACACCACGACCTCCATCCACCGCCGTCGACACATCGATTCTGCCGGCGCGCATACACCAAATTGCTCATCTCATTGCTTCCTGTGCGCCGAGTCCAGAGGCATGCGACACGCGACCATCTAAACCCCCGCCTCGAGTGAAGGAGGTCGCCGCCGCGTACTTCCCTCACTACTGCCACCACCAGCAACACCACCACCTGCGACTCTTCATTTCCTGCGCTCTTGCTACATCCGACAATGTCATTCTCAATGTCGCCTCCTCCGCCCAAGCCGGCTCCATCGCCCGCGCCTTACCAGCAACAACCGCCGCCGCAACAAAACCAACAACAACCGCAGCAGCAGGTTCCGCCGCCGCAGCCACAACAGCAGCAGCAACAGCCATATGTCCATCCACCCACTGCTCCCTCGCCCTACCAGCAATATCCTTCGCAGCAGTCGTCACCGGCAAATGCATCGCCCTACCCAGTACCTCCTCCAGCAAAACGGCAGCGACTCTCGCCCCACCCTCAATCGCCGCCTCCTCCCTACACGAATGGCGGCTACCATGCGCCTCCTCCTAATCTCCCCGGCGCCAGCAGCTATGGCAACCCGTACGCACCTTCTCCGGCACAGGCGCAAACGCCGTACTCGCCAAACGCCTATGCCCAGTCACCGCAAAGCTCCTTCAACACTCCTCAGCCATATCCACCACAACAGATGCCATGGCAATCCGCGCCTAACACCCCAGCACCAGCCGTTCAGCGTGCTCAACAGCAAAGTACTGGCTCGCCGCAGCCGAACAGTCAAATGATGCCGCCTCCACCGCGCCCAAACAAGGAGGAGAAGGAGGAGAAGGGCGTGGACGATGTGACGGATGTTATGCATGGCTCGGGTATCAGTTTGAAGGATGAAGAGAACTACTTGCACACACTTTACACAAATCAACACACGGCGAAGGACAGCTTCGGGACGCAGGGCTCGTCTTTCGGCTCGGGGACATTAAGCGGCGGTAACAGCTTCAACACACTTCAAGGGACGAGCTTCGATGGTCAGAACGGAGCTTTTGCAGGGACTCTCGGACAGCCTGCGTCGCAGGATGATGTGGAGAAGGAAGAAAAGAGGAAGCGGGAGGCGGCAGCAAGAGAGAAGGCAGAGCGCGATCAGCACCACCTGAACAACCCTTTCTTGCTTGGAAACGTACTGCGGCTGCGTATGGACAAGATTGCGAGGGAAAATGGCGTCCGGCTTGACGTTCAGGGTTTATATCTGCTCCAGCAACCTGCCGAGCCGACCAAGGTGATGACAAACGGAAGCAATTCAACAGGCATTGTTCGACCTGGCAGTAAGATTGACCAAGGAGCGCCCTTCGCCGACATCCTCAGTCTCGTGTCATTGGCAGCCGGCGAGCGCGCTCGCAGTCTTCTAGATGACGCACACGCTCTGTCCAGAGCTCGCCTCTACGGCGACCACGGCCGTGTGCCCCCGGACCTTGCAGATCTCGCCATTGCACCAGGAAATGAAAGGAAAGATGAGACTGTTCAACCTGAGAACATTACAGGCACCGAATGGGACAGACTACCCGACGCCCCCGGAGGACCGGAAGACAACGACAACTCATCCACCACCAAACCCCAACACACCGTATCCTTCCAAGCCAGCATCAACAACCACTTCCGCGAACTCGCCGAAAAAGACAAAGCCGCCGAGAAGGAACGCATCCGCAAGCGCGAAGCCCGGCGCAAAGCCGCCGAAGCCGCAGCGGAGAACGAAGACGGTAGCGGCGCAGCCCTCCCCGACGCCTCAGCAGCGACATCCACGCCAGCCGGCGACCAGGACAAGCAGCAACCCAAGATGACGAAGAAAGAACAAATGAAGCAGCAGAAAGAAGCCAAGAACGCCTCCGAGTCCCAAATGAACGCCACCACCAACCAGACCGCGGCTCTCATGGCTTTCGGCAAGAAGAGCAAGAAGTACAGCTGGATGTCCGGCCCCAGCATGCCGACCAACCGCTTTGCGAAGCCCAGTGCTGCGAGCAGCGGCGGCGGAGGCGGCGGGAGCGGCAGCGCCAGTGGAGGGACTAACACTCCTGTTAAGAAGGAGGGTGCTAGGACTCCCACTGCTGGTGCGGCTGCGGAGAACGATGATGCCGGTATGGTCAAGTGGGGCGAGTGGAAGGAGGACAAGGGCGTGCAGTTAAGGGATTGGGCGCTTGTGCTTGAGAGGGATGGGAGGGAGAAGAAGGCGCTGCAGAGGGCGCTGAATTCTATGAAGTAGGGAGTGATCGAGCGTGGGAGAGGCTTCATCACGTCGCGACTCTGCAGGCTAGGGGGTGACCCTTCTCGCGAAATGACAGGCAGCGCTGTTTTTCGCGGTGGTGATCTTTTCTGTCTATGTCTTTGTGCTTTTTTCTAGCGAGAACGAAACAAAACACACATTATCGAGCGGTGTCTTGCTTGCCTGCTCGCCTGCCTTGGACATGCCTGTATTCGAGCCATTGCGTGGAAATGGTGGTAGTAGCAAGACGAGCAGCTAGCGAATCGGAGAAAGTGGGAATCGTGCTCCTAGCAGGCATATTAACAACATGTACTCCCAAAACATCACCATCAAAGTCAAAACGGGAAACCCCAGTCTTTCGGTCTTGAATATCAAAGAACATGCTTTTTCATCAGTGCTGGCCTCGGAATCTCGACTTGTAATGAAGTGGTTTTTTGAATGTACTAAGCTATGCTATACCTAGGTCTTGAACTATTGACTGATGATGAATGTACGATACGGGAGAAGAAAAGAGAATGAAAGAGAATGAAGAAGTGCATGAACAAATGCAAGCCCACCCGACCTAATAACAAAACCCTTCTGTCCCTGTCCTGTTCAAATCCAAGAACAGATGTGACCGCTCTGGCAATCCAATCCGATTCAACCCAGCCTAATCCAACTGCGAAGATAGGGATAAGTCCAGGTAAGGTAGGTAGACTAGATTCGCGCCGCGGATCCGATCCCAACCAAGATCACTTTTCACTCAAACCCCCCAAAGAAAAAAAGAAAAAAAGAAAGATCGAGCCACCCCGGTCCCACCCAGATACTCTAACCAAAAAACCCCTTCTTCTTCTTCTTCCCCCCAGCCTCTCCCAGAATTGAATCGAACGTCTTGCTCGCATCGACCGTATGCACGCTCCTCGGCCTCTCGGAAGCAGGCGTTCCCGGCCCCTGCCCAATCCCATCAGGCGTCACGCCCGCCGGTAAAGGCAGAGCTTCCAAACCAACACTGATGAAAGACGCGCGCTTGTTAGCCGCGGGACTCGAGCTGCGGCTGCCGGGGGGCATGAGACCCGGTCCGGGGGATGGGAGGCGCAGCGGCGCGCCGGGAGGCGGCATGCCGGTGCCGGCTTCTGATGGTGGCGCGACGCTGGGGTCGGAGGGGATTTGCGGCGCCTGCTGCGCCTGCTGCTGCTGCTGTGCGGCGTAGGCGTTGGCGTTGGCGGCTTCGTGCTCGTGCAGGGCGGAGTTGAGGATGGGGTTGGTGGCGGTCCAGTTCTCGGCCATCTGCCAGCAGTGGCTGCGGCGGTAGACGCCTTCGACGCCGTTCTCGACCACGTCGGAGGGCAGGCTGACGACGCCACCGGCATCGCCGACCGCGTACCAGTTGCGGCGGGCTGGCGCGGCTTTTTCGGGATCCGCCCAGGGGACGCCGGAGCGCGGCGGTTCGCACAGGAAGTACTCGACGCCTTCGGTGTGCTTGAGCCCGGGCGCGTCGCAGGCCAGCAGTGGCAGGGCTTGGATTACCGCGTACAGGAAGATCCACTGCCCGATGCGCAGGTCGACCAGCTCGCCGATCGTGCAGTTGTGCGCGGCGCGGCGCTCCATGTCGCGGAAGGCGTTGACGAAGGGCGTGGCGCGCGCGTCGCCGTTCCAGCAGCCCCGATAGATTTGCACGAGTTCGTCGTCTTTGATCTTCTTGCCGAGCGCTTTGGCGTCTTTCTTTTGGTCGCCGGTGCCGAAGTCGGGGCGGGTGGTTTTGAGGGATGGCAGGAGGGGGAGGTCGAATGGGATTGGAGGCTTCACTGGAGGTGATGAACGGTCGTACTCGGAGAGGGCTGAGCGGAGACCGCGGACGGTAGGTTCTTCCTTGGGACCTGCCATGTCGATACCATCGACGGTCCTGGTGGTGAGTTGCGTCCTGTCCGCGAGCAAGTCATAAACCGCGCACAGGTCTTCGTACAAGTCTTTCAACACAAGTCTCTGGAGTCCGCTAGTCTCCAAGTTGTTCTTCTTGCTCTTCGCTTTCGGCGGCCAGGATCCATATCTATGCTTCAAGGTGGCCAATGTCCACTTGCGCATGCCGTTGAAGGAGTCTTTCCAAGCGTCAAATCTCACACCCTCTTTCCTCTCACCCGCCATCTTCGAGCTCATGATTCCAGAAAAGATCGAAGGGAAGTCAAAGTCGGTGAGAATGATCCGGGCGTTGCTTTCTCGCTGCTCGAGGTCCATGGAGGCGCGCGCGAGTCGGTTCTTGGTGATGGCCGACATGTACTCAAACTTCGGACTCTTCAGGCCGGTCAAGTCACTCAGCTTTCCTACGGCGTGTGTGAATGCCTCGTTGTAAAGCAGAATGCTCTTCATCCGTTCTCCGAGCACAATACCCTCGATGGTCTTCTCCCTGCTGCCACGCACATCTGCTAGGCCAAGTTCTTCCACGTAGCCATCAAAGCTCGTGCTCGCAATTTCACCATAGGTCGAGCCGTCAGCGTTGGAGAATTCATTGCCCTTCAGTAGTGATGCTACGGTCATGAAGATGTGAAAGAAGGTTGCTCGTTTCTCGGTGGCGATCAAAGCTTGACCACAAAGACAGGCAAAGAAATTGCGGAAGTCGATCAGCACTTGCAAAGTCTCCATCTTTGACTTCTCGTCGGTCGGTTCTTTCAGCTTGAGTGGGAAGTAGATGTGCGATTCGAAGTTCGAGTCAGATGCTGTTGACAGCCTGCCTCGAGATCCCGCCGAAGATCCTGAGCCACTGGTGGGTTGACGATGAGGTGTGTCTGGAGGTGTAAGGTCTTGAAGGCTAAGGTTTTGTGTGCGAGAGTCGAGAGGCATCTGTTTGCGGTCTCCAGATGTCACTGCCGAGTTGCTGTAGAGGTCGCCAAAAGCCATCTTGGTCAAGACTGGTGATGAAGCCAGCATGGCCGAGTCGATTTTGAAAGACGGACCTTTGCCCGACTCTTTCGGGAACAAGTGGATGTAGCAATTGCCATCTGCGTCGTCCCATAACTCTGGCACCTTTTGACCTTGAAGCAACCCCTCGGCATCGAAGGGTAAGTGCTGAGGGTGTCCAGCGATCCACGCTATAGGTCCGCGCGGCTCGTCATTGCTCTTTTTGCCTTTTCCGCCAAACCAGCTACTTTTCCTCCTCTCGCTCTTGCTGGGTGATGTTGGTCTCGAGTTCGGTCTCGAGTCGGTCTTTGGGACGACCAAAGTCGGTGTTTGCGGTCGACTACCTCCTCCAGTCGATGGTGCCATCATGGATCCTGCCGTTCCAGGTCGGGAGCCGTCTCTTGAGGACGGTCTCGAAAAGTTGTGACCAAAAGTTGGCGGCGGTAATGCGGGAGCGCCGGTGTCCTTCTGTCCGGCGAGATCATGCTGCAGGTCCTGGAGGCTTGGTTGGTTTGGATCGAGGAATTGTCCTGAGGGCGCACGTGGATGGGATGGCGGAGCTTTCTGCAGTCTGCCAGTGCTGTGTGGAGGAGACGGCTCTCGAGACATGGCGGGCGAAGATGACTTTCTGTTTAGAGTCGGCCGATCCGAGTTGCCCATGTTCATGAAGATGGAGGACAGCCGCCTAGCCATGGCTGCCGTCGGGTGGTGGCTGTTCTCGGGTGGATTTGGCGGGGTTGCTTTGTGATATGCTGAACAAAGAAATGATTTCCAAGGGTTCAAGAACAAATGCCTAGGTAGGTAACGATAGACAGCCTCTAGGGTTGGGGAAAAGTGAAAAGGCAAACAGGTGGGAGAGAGTAGCGAGGGAGCACAGGGAAGCAGGGTGACGGTGGAGGAAGAGGAGTCGGGGCGCGTTTCAGGACATATGGTAGAGGAGTTGTTTTGAGGTTTGGCCGCAGGGTCAAAGCAACACAACCCTGCACGCCAAAAGAAAGTCAGGTAGTGAGGTTACTGCACCCAGGCACGCACGCCATCCTGCCATGTTTCCTGAAGGCTATTCCGCCCAAACCTACCTTCCTCCTTACCTACGTAATGCGGGCAGCGATGTCGTTGCGTTGTGCATATGCCCAGCCAATAGCCATGGCGGAGGCCAGGAAAAACCAAAGAAGCCGAGTGTGCCGGCGAACACTGTAGGGTAGAAGGGTAGTAGCCTCGTGGTAGTGTATGGTATGGGGCGTGCCTCGTGGACGTCCTGCCAGAAATAGCACATCCAAAAAGCCGCGTTTGCCTCTGGCATGCGGAAGTTGCACATGGAAGGAAGCGGATGGCAGAAGAGAACATGACATGACATGACTTGGGAAAGGACACGAAAGTCCTTCTAAGGTTGCCGCCCTGAACGCACTAACAACTCGCTGGCACTCGCTTGCTCGGCTCCCTCGTCGCGCGCCGTTGAATCTTTTCTCATTCCTGGCACCTGGTCCGACCATTTATTGCGCTTCGATCGCTTCTGGCGCCTGTGGGACATCGTGGCGTGCACTGATGTGGTGTTTGTTCTATTTCTATGTTGCTGCGTCTTCTTCTTGGGTCCACATACCATTTCCTTTATAGTGTTGTGGACACATACGTTGCGATTCAATCCGGCCCTGAACACTTTCATATCATACGGTTCTTCATGATCCGAACGTTCAGGAAGATAATACCTTTACTGCATGAACGGAACACGCACACACGAGACAGTCTGCTTGTGAGCCGGTCACGCCGATTTTCACGTTATTGCATAGCACAGTCACGGACACCTTGCAGCGGCCCTGGACTGCCATGAGATCCATCACATTTTTCAGTAAACACTGCACTGGCCACGGGTATCCAGGCGAGCTTTCTGCATTCTATGTCACCTGCTTTATCCAGGCATCACTCCCTTCGCCAAAAAAAGATTGACCTGGCTATTTGTCAATCAGGCGAACAAACCTGGAATATTTCCAACAGACGGCCGCGTTGCTTTGTGAGTGCCGTACGCCGAGATTACCGAGTCCAGCGCCGCCTTCTCACTATCACCAACGCACACGCTTACAAGAAGGGTGGCTTTCGTCGCCATAAGAGGTTTGACCGCTGCTGAGAGGATTCTGTGCCGCACGAACGCCTTTGACGAGACGATGCCTTCGAAATCGACACTTGGTCAGTTAATGACAGTGCGCCTGGGTCGCCTTTGCAGATGATTCATCAGCCTCAGGTGAGATAGCTGAACGAAAGGTTGAACATGTGTTCGGCAACATTGGGGCGGTATCTTCGCCCATCGGTATCAGTGAGAAGTGTTTCAATATTGCGATACTGACAATCGATGTTCAGTTGGGTACTCTAACAAGAGCAGGTTTCTTTGCTGTCGATTTCGTCACGCCTCACTCCCACTACTTTCAGCTCGCAATCATTTCGACTTCTACTTTGATCAAGGCGACGACTGGAATGCAAACCTCCAGCGATGAGCCTTCTTCCTTGGGCCGACAATAACAACTCTCGCCGGTGAATGCAGACGGCTGAGTCCTTCCTTCGCCACTTAAACGATGAGGCAGAGTTCTCGTATCTCGAACGATGGTGTGGTTGTATGCTGAAGTTGATTGGGTGATATCCTCGAAACGGACATTCGGGTTTTGATGTCTTCAAAAATTATCTTCGCCCCCTGGTAGCTCTTAATCATTGTTGCGCACGACGAACTCCATAGTACTGTACCTCCTATTGGCTTGACGAGGCTGAGCGTTTCCACCTGCAGGGCCGCAGCCGCAGGTTGCCTCCACTCAGGATGCGCTTCGCCTCACTTCCTCGGCTGAACCACTGACACAGCCACCTTGTTTAACCGCCAGTGAACATACCATTTTCTCAAAGCATCAAAGACACTACCACCAGTGACTGCCAGTATCGAGAGCCTTTCAAGCATGACACCCTCGCACTCCTCAAATCGCATCGCCTCCCGGCAGTGCAAAATGGCATGCCATGGGACAAAGTACGGCCAAGTCCGGTCCAAAGTGAAATCACATAAAGGCGTAGACATGACCTTCGATAGAACTAACAGAAGCCTGTCAACAACATTGAAGGTTTGTGAGCCGAAGCATAACCGCGATTCACTGCAAACACACAACAGTCACGCTTGCACAGCCTAAAGTTTGATCAAACCGCACCTGCCCGCTTACGCCATTTAATAAATCACAAGGATGAGTCCGTCAGACACTACCCTCTCCATGACACTGTTAAATTCTGCTCTACCTCGACGATCATCAACCATGGAAAGACGCGCAAAGAAAGGATTTATGGGCTCTATCAAGCATACATTGTCCAAGAAGACCAGTACAGCGAGCAACGTTCAACAACCAGCTCATCCTCAATCACAAAACATGTCACAACCCACTCGACGCCCAGGTACGTACAGCAATCGATCACACAGGGCTGAAATCGATCTTACATCCCATCTAGCCGGTCCCTACAACCCTCTGCAAAACCCTCTGCACAACCAGCTCTCCTCTGATGCGCCACCCGCCTACACACCAGCTCCAAATGCAGCTCCTGAGACTCCTCAAGTTGGTGGACCTGTAACAAATGTAGCTGATGATCAATACTCTTTCCTGAACACTTTCGACACCATCTTCCTCATCGACGACTCCGGATCCATGGCAGGCGGCCTCTGGCGACAGACAGCCGACGCTCTTATGACCATCACGCCAATCTGCACTGCTCACGACGCAGACGGTATTGACATCTACTTCCTCAACAACAAAAACGAATACTTCAACGTGACCAGCGCAGGCGGCGTGCAAGAAATCTTCGACACCGTAAGACCCGGAGGCCCGACGCTCACCGGCAAGCGACTCAACGAGATCTTCAGCAAATACTTCAGAGAGTACACAGCCCAGCCGCAAACCAAAAAGCCCATCAACATCATCTGTATCACCGACGGCGAGCCCTCGGATGACGTTGAAGGCGCTCTCATCCAGGCTGCGAAGAAATTGGACAAGCTCGATGCCCCTGCATGGCAGATTGGCGTGCAGTTCTTCCAAGTCGGGAGTGATCCTATGGCCACTAGGCACCTGAAGGAGCTTGATGACGATCTGGCTGATATTGCGAAGGATAAAGATATGAGAGATATCGTCGACACGGTGCCCTTCAAGGGCGAAGGTGGGACGACCCTTTCTGGTAATGGCATTCTCAAGGTTGTGCTTGGTGCTGTGACGAGGAGACTTGATCGCAAGTCGAAGGAGCTGCACCGATGAAGAATTGACTGTTTTGATATTTGTTCGTTTTCGTATGTTTATCGGCGGACTTTGCGGCCATCCTCAGGCTATGATCGATTACTATACCACTTGTGCTTAGGCAAGGGGAAGATGGACGGTATTTGGTGACTGGGTGGTCTTTGGGAACTTACACTATACAAGACAAGACATGGGCGGCAAACTGTTTGCAGCGAGAGATACCAATATCAGCTTTACAATTGTTACAGAGCTAATGACCAACTCTACATTCTCAAATCTTCCATATCCTGCGAAACCGACATGAACCAAAAGCGACGAAGCTCACCAGACAGCGGCGGATCCAGAACCCAAGTCTGCGACCTCCGCCACGTCTTCGAAGATCGAACATCAACCTGCTGATCATTGCCAGAACCCAACTCTTCTGAAAATATACAATCACAAACGTCCAGCACACTCAAACTCCCATCCGTTCCATCCAAGATCCGCTGACGTTCCAACGCACTCCTCTCCTGAGCAGAAACCCGAATCACCTTCCTCCCATCAACAACACCAACAATCCCATCCACATCCCAAAAATACTTCGAAACAACCTTCGCACACCCCGACTCAGCTCTCTCACCAAAACACTCCAGCACCCCATCCAACTGCTGCACCGCGCGCTTCTGGCCCGCAAATCGCCGCACATGCGCCAACGTCACCATCACAACCTGCGCGAGATTCAATCCATAATGCGGAAAATAGCGCCCCAAAGCCGCCCGCTCATGCTCCGCCGTCAAACTCAGCAAAGCAAAAATCTTATCCCTGCGATCGCTGCTCTGGTGCTTCCTCGCCCACGTCAGGAGGCGGAGGACGGGCGCTCTGCGCCATTGAGCCCAGTCGACGGCGGAGGAGAGGTCGGCGAAGAGGGTTGAGTTGAGCGTTAGCGTTCTGCCCTGGTTGGACGCCCAGTCGATTAAGGGGTGGAGAGGCTGTGAGTAGCCGCTGGCGTGGAGAATGATGGTGCGGTTTAGGAGGAGTTCTTGCTGGATCCAGATGCGGTGCCAGTATTGCATGTCTGAGAGCGTTTTAAGAGCGGTTTCTATGCGCTTTCGGCGATCGGCAGAGAGGGCGCGCATGTTTGTCGTTTGCGGGTCGATGTCGAAGAGGGGACGCAGTTGCTCGCTGCAGAGTCCTAGCCAGGCAGCGACGCGGAGTGCTTTGGCGTATGTTTGGTCCATTTGGCGGACTTGTTCGTTTTTCTCGTTCCCGTTTGACTGATCAATGCACAGCGCGTCGATCCAGAACCATTGCGGGAGAGTGTTTCGCATGCAGCGAAGAGCGTTGTGGAGGTTCGGCTGGATATCTTTGTTTTGATCGTTTAGTTTGATTCGAAAGAGAGGAGACTTTTCGCCCCAGACGTAAGATAAGGCGATGTATCGAGGTGCATCTTTGCGATCGAACGACTGGATCTGGAATCTGATGGAGTCGGGTCTGGAGTCTTGTGCATAGCGGAGCAGTCTTATCTGGTTAGAGCCTATGGGAGGATAACGAAAGTCTTTCTTTCTCTTTAATGTCTTGAACGAAAATGGCATTGGATAGGAACAAATGTGCAAAATATATATCAAGGTAACGAAAAACGATCAATTGCGAACGACTAGCTGCGAGGAAACGATGATCCTTTTCCATCCCTTCTATATCACTTCTTGTCGACATCGCTCACGTTGACATTGGGTGCTATCTTTGGTCTCCCTCGTCGCGAGGTGTTGGCGGCGGGAGATGGAACAGCGCTTGTGCAGTATTGCGGCGCTTCGGCGGCAAGACGACCATCCTGGTTTATCACCAGTTCGACCTTGACCATAGATAGCGCTTCCTCTCGCGGTTGTTCTATTTGAGACTTGTCGTTTGCTTAACCGCACGATGGATGCTCGGTCATCAGTCCGTGAAGTTGGCATCTTCTCTGCGTTGTACTGTATCTGCACCAGACGCCTGACGTTTAGTCGCTCCCGGCGCTTATACTCAGCAACAGGGCAGTAGTTTCGTTTCGAAATACAATATTAACGAAAGAGGAGATCTATCATGTCAATAAGATATCGCTATTGTGATACACAATGTCACGGGTTCCAATAGGCCGAGCGAGCAATTTTCATCAAGGCCGCCGATGCGCAATCGTACGTCGAGTGTCGTGGTTGCGTAGCGGGCTGCCGCGATCTCGTGTCACATGATTGCTTCTGAAGGATCGCACTTAAACAAATCGGTTCCACCGATGTCGTAGTCAGCATGGACCGTTGTATTGCGCGATATCATTAGAGTTCGGCAATGCGTAATGGCAGAGGGGTTGCGAGACCGAGACTGGTTCTCAGACGAAGCTCAGCTCTCATCGATCGGAGGTAGCACCGCCTTCTCACACTTGACATTGCGACTTTTCACGAATTGCCTTAACAGATTGAAAGAGGACAGAGCCAATATCGAATCGTCCATTACTCTGGTAACGAGATCCTGTTCCTGGCGTCAAATCGTCTGGTGGCTTGTTCTGGACCGAGGGGCAGTGGGCTTTGCTGCGCCTCCTGCAACGCGCTTGTCGCTGATCTTCCAGGTTTCAAGGAACCCGAATCTCTTCCCCCCTCCAACCAAACGAACCATGGAGAGCTCTCTCGATTCGGTTACATGAATGACGTCGGACGAACAAGCTCTCGATGCAAGCATCAAACCTAAGTACCGTAGCCTTATAAACAAGCTCTCATCCCACCTTGCAGCTAGACCCTCCTTATTCCCTACCACGAACGAGTCTCTTCCATATAAAACAAACACTTGAACAAAAGCAATCATGTCTAGCCTCATCAACAAAGCCAAAGACGCCCTCGGCAAGGGTGGCAGCAGCGGCGGCGGCGGTGGTGAAGCCGGTGGACAATCCGGCGCTGAGAAGTTCGCTTCTGGCCAGGCACACACCCGTAAGCCTCCTTTGTCTTCGATCGCAACATGTCTTAATCAGACGTACTAATCAAGTCTTTCAGAAATTGACAATGCCACCGACAAGCTCGGCATGGGTGACAAGTACGACGACAAGATCAACAAGTTCGCCGACGGCCAGATCAACAACCAGATCCCCGGTGGCGCCGGCAACTCTGGTGGCAGCGGTGGTCTGCCGAAGTAAATGGTTGGGTCGTTTACGAGTATAATGAAAGTGTCTAGCTTTAGTATTACGATGGTATGAATAATCTAGATTGGATCCTGTGCTTCACTGCGTTGTATATCGTTCAATATCGCATCTTTTAACTATTTGCTTTAGCTGTCTTGTGTTTTTATATTTAATGATTTGAACCGCCAATTTCAACGTCATCCAATAGCTAAGACTAGCATAGCTAGTTCACTCTCCTTAGCTCAGTTGGAAGAGCGCAAGACTGTAACTGCTGTCTTGAACAATCAAATTGTTCATCTTGAGGTCCCTGGTTCGAACCCGGGAGGGGAGATACGATTCTTTTGCTTTTGATCGTTTCGTTGCATCGTCTTTTGTTGTCTGGATCGGTCGATGTGTTTTTTGCTGTATAGGGCGAGTTGATCGTTCTCGGGCTAGAAATCAACTCGCAAAACGCCGAAAGCCACGGGACCTGATCCAGCTCGAATTGGAGTTTCTATAGATGCTTTCCTTTCATTCAGAAACGTTTTGAAGGCGAAGTGGTTACGACATATCGATTTTTGGTAGGGGAGGGTTGTTGACTTGGTGAAAATTCGCAGCGCGCACGCCACGGCAACTTTGCCGACGTTCGCCGGTTTCCCACCATCGCGCTGCAAATCGGTCTGTTTCAATACACGCGCATGTTCTCTCAGTTTGCGGTGTTTTCTTAGGGACAGAGAGTTCAGGATAGTAGCACACGTGTTGCGGAGAGCGATCACGTTGACACAAATCGGTAGACACTTCATTCTCAAGTGCGCAGGGAATCACATCTCATTACTCAGTTGGACGTTTCTTATACAGTTCTATTTGCTTTCATGAGAGCCGCTCATAATCCTTCACAAGTTCTGCTGACCTTGAAAAAGACCCTCAAATACAATCATGTTGCCAATTACAAGCCTGGTGGCTTTTCAACTTCATCACGCAACATCGCAGGCTGCCCCAAATTACTGTTGCACTGCAGCTTCCAGTCCTTCGGCGTGAAGCTATCTGCGGCCTCTTTGAAAGCCGTGAGGGTACAGAAGCTCTCATCGCCTGGACGGTGCTTGCCGGGAATTTTGCAATAGGGAAGCGTCACCGGGCGATCGTTGTAGCGGAGGCGAACGTAGTATCCATCCAGCTGAGCTTGTTCGGTAGGAGACATCTCGCTAAGAGGCTTGCGTGTCGATGAGGTGCCTGTTGAAGGTTTTGGGGAAGAGAAAAGCGAGTACCACCAAGTCTTCTCCTTGCTGGGCCAAACGGCTCCGTACGGACTTGTAGCAGTAGGAGTGGTAGCACCATGGGATTTGAAGAGCTCCACCGCGATGGAACTGGTGTATGGAGGCCACTTGTCTTTTTCCACGTCGAAAGCACCGAGAGATGCAAGGGTTGCCGCCAACGTCGTGTCGTGGCAACCGTTCAAGCTCAGCTTGAACGTCTCATCGTAGGTACGCTTGACCATATTCTGAACCAGATCACCAACAAGGCCTCCAATGCCGAGTTGGCGGTATTCGTTGCTCATTGTGTAGCCTGCGAACCATTCCTCAGTGCAGATACGGTCCATGTCAGAGACCAGCTTTTTGTCATAGAACTCCTTCGGCAGTTTGGTGGCGGGCCCGTGGGCGAGCGTGGCGTTGACTGTATCCATGATACCTGTAAGCCTGGGGTGAGAGGCAACTCCAATCACTGGCGAGTCCGCAGGCATCCATTTGCCGATCTTCTTGTTGATGTACGCAAGCTCAGCAGAGGGGTTCCATATCTCGGCAGCGCGAGCTGCGAATGCTTTTGCGATTTCGGCGAATCGCTTACAGCCGCCTTCATTGGGGAACAGAGTCTCGTCTGAAAACGCACGAGTAACCACAACTGGTGGAGGGAAGTCCGCAGATCGCTGAGTGGCGGGGTAGAGACCGAGGAATGCTTGCTGTGCACTTTCGAGTGCTCGGGGGATAGGTGTTGACCTCAAGTAGACCGTCGAGCCGGCTGTGGCATCGAGAGATTGTGGAAGAAAGCCAAGTTGAGAGACGTAAAGCCCTCGTAGTCTCTCTCCGAGTGCACTTGTCGTCTGGCGTCCTTTGTCTGTCAACTCGCCCGGTTGACAAACAGCCTCGATCTCTCCCTGCGAGCCTTTCGCCAGCACTGGGTTGTCAGAAGCGGATGCTTCGACCTGACGCTCGAACACTTCGAGTCTTCTTCTCCATTGCAACGCATCCCAGGAGCCATTGGCAGACATCACGGTGGATTTCATCTGCTGAGCCGCTGTGCAGTACGGCCAATAAGCTGGGAGACCGGCATTCTTGAAACGTGAGTTGACTGGCGTACGTTCTCCGTGGCGTAGAATGACTTGGACTTGTTGCAACTCAAGATCTGCGGGATACAGCCTGGTCAATTCGTCCTGAGTGTATGGTGCTCGTGGCGTGAGTGTGGTCATGATTACTGTTGGAAAAGAAAGACTTCAGGGCAAGAGGCGTGACAGAACGATGTACGATGCGTCTATAGAAGCCAGAGAAACAGATGGATGACTCTGATGTTGTTGTTGAGGTTTACGAGGGATGCGGATGAGTCGTGTTATTATTCGTCCAGCGGGATGTCTGCATTCAGGCACGCCTGCGCTCGTGTCCCTCCGGTGGTTGATCAGCCAGCCTCGGTCCTCCAACCACCGAGCGGGTTTCATCAAAGAGGGAATGTTTGCCGGCGGATTTCTTGACATCCCCGTCCACGAATGGGTAAAATCGTATTGTCGCATTCACTGATATTGCGTTATTCCGCTGGGTCAGACAGTGTCTGACAATGAGCAAGCCATTCCTCTGTTCAGGATGTCGCGTACGAGTTGCGCTTCGCCCTCGCCAGCTCGCGACCCCCGAAAGGCGACCTCAACACCATGAATTTACTACATCCTCGAGCTCACATCAAGCCTTCCAATCGCTCAGCCAGACCGAGCCTGAGGAGCGGAGCTCGGAAAGGAATCATTATCCGCAACAACAACGGCAGACAAGAGAGGATGGACACGGCCGCGATCAGCCCTTGGCGAGAGGGAGATATTCCGGTCAGCCATTGAGGCCACAACAACTATTGCAAGAGCTCGATCGGACTGGGAAACTAGAAAGAAAGCGGCATCAGCGTGGCAAAAAGTTTATGAAAATCGATCCGACGCTGGACAACACAAAAGAGATTGCCGACAACCAGTTGCAGCCCAAACAGCGTGAGAGGCTTGTTGCTCAGCTCGTCAGCGATTTTTCGTCTCATGTAGATCAACTCGACCTTGCAAAAGCATGGCACGCCTTGCTTGCGCTGAAGCGTGAGAGGCGCGAGGCCGTTCGCATCAGAGGAGGCGTTTTGTACAAGAAAGTACAACACTTCATGCGCAAGATGGTTCTCCATTATGTTACGAATCTCGGGACCAACGCAGGAGGCGGCGCGACGGTACCAACGCCAAGTACTTTCATTCTACAATTACGAGGTTCCAATCTGTTGTTTCCAGCCTTGCGCTCGGAACTACTTTGGCGTTTGAGCAATACACTGTTCATGAGAATCAACAATGTAGGGGACATTGACCAAGCATCCAGTCACTTGCTCTTAATGAGCTTGTCTTCGTTTGGTACGAATGTTTAAAGGCGAAAATCCAACCGAGCATGGCCTCACCGAGCAACTCGACGGACCTGTCGCAGCAAGATTGGTCCATCCTGCCGTCAACGAGCTCTGTTACAAGCGAGCACGACGGATCGCAAATGCAGCTGCACGACGTTCTCGCTCTTCTTGTTCCTACGAGCAATATCGACAAGAATCTTCCAACCGTGGCGGACTACCAAAGTTCTTTGCTCGTCACCATTGACTTGCTGAACGCTCACATGTCAGCTCTGAAGGATGGACATTCTTCAGATACCGTTGTCGGCCAGTGGCAGCCATTTGTGACCTTCGTGAACGAAATCCTCGATCGTACAATCCGGCCAAGCGTTCCACCAGCGTTAAAGATAAGATTAGAGCAGAGCCAGGATCCACTATTGGATCATTATGAGTCTCTAGTTCGAAGGCTCAACCTCGCAGATATCCCCGAAAAAAGGACGGATAGAAGCAAAGCAGAACGTGAGCCTCAAAACACCAGAATCAACGAACTTGGACAGCCTTTGCAAAAACAACAGAGCAATTTACGCAGGAGCAACGGCGTTGAGAAAGCATCGGATTCTCATATCCCTCAGTCTGCTGATGCAGAAAACGGCACACCGGCTGCTATGAACAACGAAGCTTTGATTCAAGCTGGTTACAGTGTCCAAGAAAATTTCAGCATGGATCAGGATATACATCGTAAGTGCTTTGGCTGGATGAAGCGTCTAACGCGTGCCATTGAGACCAGCAACTTATTGATCGCGGAGACCTGCTGGGAACAGGCCGTTTCGTTGGCTTCCGAGAATACAGGCGAGTCTTCTCTGCCACTCTTCCTTTACGAGCATTTCATGCTTGCGTTCTTGGCCCTACGACAGCCTAAAATGGCGATCGAGGTCTGGAACGCCGTGCTCAAAGCCGGTCTTCAGCCTACTGTCAAGACATGGACCGTGATGATGCGTGGTTGCTCTCAAGTACGCGATACAGATATGATGGAAATGTTTTGGTCGAGGATGCGAGCTCAAGGGTTCCAGCCCGACCAGCATGCTTGGAGTGTCCGCCTCTATGGCCTTATCAAAAAGGACAGAATAGAAACGGCTCTCTCTACCTTGCATGAGATGGGACAGGAATGGATCACCGCCGTAAGAAACAAACAGAAGACTGCCCTCCCAGCGACTCCGGCGGGCAAGCAGGGCAAGACCAGGCAGCTCAAGGCCGCGCCACTGCCTGCCATTGATCTCACTGAGTGGGATAGCGATGTTGATGGTGTCCCGCGCCCAAATCTTGTCATTGTCAACACAGCTGTCTCCGCTCTGGCTAGCATGGCCGATGATCAAATTCCTAAGGTCCTCTCCTGGGCTCGAGACTTCGCCATTGAGCTCGATCTGACCACATACAATGCCCTTCTGAACGTGTCCATGCGCCATGGCAAGACTGCACAGACCCTCTCACTTCTGAAGATCATGCAAAATCGTGCTATTGAGCCCAACAGCACGACGACCACAGTCATGCTGACCGCCCTGTTCAAGTCCGACTACTTTGTCGACCTGGACGCAGAAGAGCAAACCACGAAGTTATTCGACATGATTGCTGCAATCGAATCGTCCTCTCCGAACCTCAAACTCGACACCAAAGGCTACGCGCTCGCCATCGACCGCATGCTGAAACTGCACAACAACTCCGCCGCTGCGCGTGCCCTGCTCGAGCACATGTCTTCCCGTGACCTGCAGCCCACTGCCCACATCTACACCATCCTCATGACGTCGTACTTCGACGCGGATCCGCCCGACTTCGTCGCCGCGGAATCTCTCTGGTCCCACATCGAGAACACCAACTCTGGCTACGGCGCTGCTCTGGACACCATCTTCTACGACCGCATGGTCGAAGCGTACGCGCATCACCATGCTCACGTGGGCATTACGCCGATGATGCAATTCCTCGGCCGCATGTCACGCGAAGGCAAACGCCCGAGTTGGCCGATGCTGGAGGCTGTCGCACGAGCTCTGACGGAGAGGAACGAATTTGGCCGCTTGCACGGTTTGGTTGCTGATATCAGGGAGTCGAAGGGCTTGGTCAGAGTAGGTGTCAAGGGACTGGTTGGTCAGAACGAGTTCTGGGACTTCATCCTTTCCACCGGCATCTTGGACAGTGAGGGTGTGCGAGACGTGCAGGAGTTGCGCATGAACGTTGGCTCGAGCTCGTTCAGGTACAGATGATGGAATTGTCGGTTTCGAAGTCTTTTGCTTGCAATTGGTTGTACAGATAGTGCTTGAATAACGTGTATAGGATATGTTTGTATTTTAAAACGACGCTGCCAGTGCAGATTCATACCGACGAGGCCGGTGAGTGGAGTTGCTTGAGATGCACAGTACTCTGCCAGGCCCCTTTCACGACCTCGAGCCACTAGTCTTTCGGCCTTGGTGATCATGGTAACCAACATTCCAGGCTTCCTAGCGAACAAGCTGCATTCGCCCGTCAGCCAAGAAGTCCAACCCATTCGTGTATTCATACGTTCGTTGCACAAGAGAAACAGTGGTGTGTCTTTAGGGTTAGGGTTGGGGTTATCGTCCGTACACATAGCTGACATTTTCTCCTATAACTGCAGCTAGAAGTGACACGGCGTGCACCACATTACATTATCCTTGATAGATACAAAAGATACGTTATAATCAATCTCGTACCGTTTATTATAAGTAAGGTTAGGTATCGTGAAATCGAATCGAGAAGAGTTAAATAAAATCAATATAGTATACGCTATCCGATTACCTCGATTAAGCGAAAAACATAGTATCGACTTTAGTAACTTTTCCTATATCTCAATAATAGTAGTACTACTTTTGTTTTTTTATTTTTTATTTTTTATTTTTTTTTTTAAGTAACGAAACGAATGAGATATCTTAAAGAGTTAGAAGATATTACGCGCGCTCCGAAAGACCGTCTTATTACCCTAAGCTATATATCTCCTAGAAGATACTCTTCTCTCGAGCTAGTACCCTCTACTCTCTAGGTAGAGTCTAATAGAGCAACGTTTGAGACTAGCATTAAAGTGACCTAAGCTTACTATGCCCTTTCATATTTGGAAAAGATTAGATTTAATTCAAAAGAGCGAGTATAAAGCGCTTAGCCCGTTAGGTACCTAGTAAACCACCTACTTCTAACCCTCGACTTTTCCGTCCTAGGTCGTCTACGAAAGATTACTAAAAGCAATATCGAAACCGCCTTAAGGTACTTATACGCTATAAAAGAGAATATAACATATAGTAGATAAGTATCTATAAAAAGCAAAAGAGGAGCATCTCCGACGAAGGCAGGATTCGAACCTACGCCCCCGAAGGGAATTGATTTCTAGTCAATCGCAGTAACCACTTTGCTACTTCGCCTATGGAGATGATGTCTTGTGAGTGTACTCAAAATTTAAAGCAGAATTTTTATGGAGCAACAGCATAAACGAGCCAATGCTGAGATACATCGACCGAACTACTGACACCAGACTTTGCCCTTGTAGGAACAATTGAAGCCTATGCTTTGAAGAGGATGTCGACGTGAAAAGTCTGGCCATCGATGGCAAGTTTCTTCGAACATGAGAGACAAGGAGGCCCAGACGACTAGTAACGACCTCTCGGACCTCTGAATCCACCTCCAGGCGCACTGGGCCTCTCGCCACGCCTCCAGTCTCCAGGCGGTGGAGCAGCTCCCATAGGACCACGTCCACCACCATATCCGCTCCTTGGCCCTCCGAAACCACCGCCCCTACCATATCCACCGCCATAGCCATTCTCCCTCGGAGGACCTCTAGGAGCAGAGTACGGGTCCCTAGTTGCTCTGCCTGAAGGCATGGGCGGCACGCGACCATCAGGTCCTGGAGGGTAAATGGCGCAAGCAACGTAGTCTCCAATCACGAATCGCGCATCCGCCAGAGTCTTGTGTGCATCGCCCTCCAACAGATCGTTCTCCTCCATCTCAGCGTCCCTGCCTCCAACAACCACCGACCCAAGCGGCTTATCGATCCATTTGCCTCTCCCACCCTCGCCCATCTGCGCTCTTGTATCCGGGAAAATGAGCTTGAACACTAATCTTGAGCCCACCTCGGCACCAGCTTCGACGGGTAGCTCGCTCAGCAGGGTTGATGTGAGCTGGCCCAGAGTACAATCAGGCCATTGGTAGAGTTCCAGACTGCTTTGCTGAATGTTGGGAGGCAGGACTTCGAAATATTCCATGCTTGCGGTGGCATTTGCTGGAGGAGCGACGGAGAACTCATAAGGATCGAGTGGACGGTTGGAGCGGTAGAAGACACGGAGGAGGAAGGGCGGAGTGGTTTCGCGGTCGATCTTGTCGGCGGCGGAAGGTTGGAGCGCCATGGCTGGCGGGTGTTTGATCGATTGAGAGGATGTATATCAATGAGGTGCGTTTCGAAGTAGACAGATGTGACGTTGGTGTGGCCTTGAAGTGAAGTGCAAGGGTTGTTGATCAGAGGTTGCAAAGTAATTCTCGGTCTTGCCTTTTGACTTTTGTTTGTTAAGAGGCAGCGTCAGTGTTGCTCTAGAGCTTTTGTTGCGCTCCAATGAGAAAGTGAAAGCCTCGGTGCTTGGCAGTGACCTCACTTTCGCGATTAGAACTCCAGTCTACAAGCGACCTTTGACCTCTGAACAATCTTACCAACACAAATACAATAGCATCAACACAACCGCCATGGACTTCGCCTCGCTGATGAAGTCGCAAATAGCGGCATCAAAGACACCCAGCAACGGAGGCGACAAGAAGTACCTCAAACGCTCTGAAATCGAGGCGCAAAGGCAGGAAGCCTATTTGAAAGAGCAGGAAGAAGCTGAAGAGGCGCGCCTCGAGCGCCTCGAGAAGAAACGCAAACGCGACGACGAAGAAGCTGCCCGAAATGCTGAGCGAGAAGAGAAGAAGGCCCGACTAGCCGCTGAAAGTAAGAAGATCAGAGAGGAAGAGGAAGAAGCCGAGGATCGGGCAAGGAGAAAGCGTCTGGGCTTACCGGAACTCGTCAAGGAAAAGAGCGAGAGCAAAGAGTCTGGTGTCGAAGAAGGTCAAGAAGATGTCTCCGATGAGGAGCTGGATGCTAAGCTCAGGGAGATGGGCGAGCCCAAGATTCTGTTCGGCGAGACGCACGCGCAAAGACTACGGAGATGGCGAAAGTTGAACGAGAAGGCTCTTGCTCCGAAAATGACCGATGGTCCTATACCCACGAGCCTCGAGCTGGTCGAAGAGAAGGAAATGAAGATTCCCACGGATGTGCCCTCAGACCCGACAGAACGCAAGTATCTCCACCGCCAACTCGCCAGCTACTTCGATCTGGTACTGCGTGAATGGCAGAACGCGCTCGCCCGACGCCCCCGAGAAGTCAAAGAATCTTTCTCCGGCAAGCAAGCAGCAAATAATTTCATCTCGGCACGCGAAAACCTCCGACCTTTGATCAAGAAGCTCGAAACCCCCAAAGACCTGCACGACGACATCCTCGAAGCCGTTATGGAAATTGTGCACTTGGCTCAGCTTAAGCGCTACGTACACGCCAACGACGCGTACCTGCGACTGAGTATCGGTAAAGCGGCGTGGCCTATTGGTGTCACCATGGTTGGTATTCACGAGAGAAGTGCGAGAGAAAAGTTGAATGAGAATGAGAACGCGGCACACATCATGTCTGATGAGGTCACGAGGAAGATGCTGCAGGGTATCAAGCGATGTCTGAGTTTTGCGCAGACGAGGTGGCCACCAGAGGATCTTGGGCAACTCATGGGCTAAGACATAGGTAGCGAAGGTCATCTTACTGGTCTGGTATGCGTAGCAAATGTGACAGATCTGGAATGATAGATTTGGCTTCAAAATTCCTTGATCCATGCGGCCCATCCGCGGTCGTAATATACAAGTCTATCTAGTAGCAGAGAATTCAGGGGTATACGCCAAAGCAGAGCCCTTCGTCAGTTCTCTAAGAGCCATAGTGGCATACTGACTGCTTCCCAGCTGCATCTTGAGAACGACCGCAAGCTTGTCACCCTTCGCATCAGCAGCGTGCTGAGCATCGCCTGACGCCTGACCATCTTGCTTCAGGAGTTTCTCCGCATCAGTTTCCACCAGCTGCTCAAGTTCGTCATTGCAAGTCTTGACCGAAACCTCCAAACCACCAGGCTTCGACATCATCTTGCGGTACGAGCCCGAGAGCGAAGCATCTTTCCAGTTGCGACGCATCTTGTGCGGGTCCAAGCCACCGCCAACCTCCGAGGCCATCAACTCCTCGTAAAATTTGCCAATGCTGTTCTTAGGGTACTCGACGTCCCAGCCAGGCAGAGGCAACACGATGTCGAAGATGTTGAACTTGCCGCTCTCAGCTTCTTCTTTGGTCAGGCCTCTCGCGCGTGTGAAAGGGTCCTCGGGCTTGGAGGAATCATCACCGGAGGGACGAATGACAGGCTCGCCATCTTGGTCGACTTCGTTCTCGGCATTCTCGGCCTTCGGCCCGTCTTTCTCGCCAATGATGACCAGATCACCCTCCACAGCCCTGTGGCCATAGACTTCCAGACGCTTGCCGGCGACGATGTTCCAGATCAAGCTTTGGTAGGCGTGCACGTACATCAGCCTCAGGTTCCTCTGAATGCTCGCCAGAGCACCTTGCCAGTCCTTGTTTTGGATCAATTCCTTGTTCCTGCCTCTTTTACCGAGGTATTGGATCATCGACGTTTCGGCCTGGAACCTGCGCGGCATAATCTCCAGTGCTCTTCGGCTGTTTCCGCTCTCTGACCAGATGCGAATGGCCACGGCACGATCGATGTCATCTTGAGGAACCTTGGACTCGGCCGATGAATCCTGGTTTGCTGGGAGAAGAGACTCCGAGTAGGCAAGCACGCCGTTCACTGCACCCTCAAGGTTGCCCTGCAAGATCTTCTTACCAGTGATGTGGGTGCCTGTGCTGAAAGTGCCAAAACGCTGGAGACCGTAGTAGTTGATGAAGCCTTTCTCTCCAAAGTTCCTGGCAGCCTCCGTGACAGATTTCTGCAGTAACTCAAAACGCTGCTCGCTGCTCAATCCTTGCTCGTTAGGCGCATGACAGTCACGCAGCGTAAGCAAGAATTCGTTGCCATTCAGCTCGCCCAGCTCCAGCCCGTGCTTCTTGTACTCAAATCCACCGACTCTCCAGCCCTTTGCGGTCTTCGTCAATCCGATGATCTGTTCCTTTTTGACTCTGCAGATCGAGATTCGCTGAACAGTAACTCCACGTCTGTCCTTTGTACCAGCGAATTGGAAGTTGGACACCTTAGTCTTCAATGCACTTGCCATGAAGAACAGAACCTCCATAGTGTCCTTATTCTCCTTGTACAAAGTGAAGTGCAGATATTCCCCTCCAAGATCATCCCACATAACCTTGCCCTTCTGCTTCGAGCCATTCTCATTCTCGGGCGCGTCGGTGCGTCGGCCATTGCTTTCGACGCCCTTGGGTGCTGCACGAACGCTGATGGTACCAGGCTTGTCCTGCATGGTCAAAGTCTCAAGCTTGGTTTGGAAGATCTTTCGCACGGCGATATGGGCTTGCGTCCTCTGCGACTTCTCGGAAATGATTTCGGATTGCACGGCATCGTGATCGCGAGGTTTGCGGTGGGGATGCGCGACAACATCGCCATACAACTTGACAATTTTCTCGGTAGTCGCGTTGCCGAAGATTGAGCTGAGTGTGCTGCGGTCCTCTACAGTAATAGACGCGATAGCGGTCTCCTTCGCGGCAGTGATTTCTGCTGGAGAGGGAACATGTTCCGCTTCCACCTTCTGGCGCTTGCTCGCAGATCCATCCTCAGCCTGATCTCCCGTTTCACCTTCAGCCTGCCTCTTGCGTCCAGCCTCGCCATTCGATTGACCGGCATTTCCAGCTCCGCCCGCCGCGTCCGCGCGCCTCTGCTCCCTTGTCTTCTTCTGCGGGGCTTCGACTATCTCGTTCAGGTGAAGGACTTCGCCAGTCGGCAGGATTTCGTTGACCAGGAAGTCGGTGTAGCGTTGCTTGACAATGCAGGAGAACCCGGGCGCTTCGGGCGATACGTATGCAGTGATTCCAACAGCATTTTCTTGCTCTTTTTGCGCTGCCTCGGCGGCCTTCAAAACCGAAGTCGAAACACCACTTGGAGTCTCGACGGGTGCAGTCACTTTGTCGCTCGCCGGCGCATTGGTGGGTGCGACATCAGCCGTGGAATCCGCCATGATGATGCTGTAAAATTATCGGAAAGCGAAGATTCCGTGTCGCAAATCAGAATGCTGGCGCAAAGCCCGACAAATGAAATAATTCGATCTCAAGAGTTGCCAAATCGAGCCTAGCGCATCTGTAGCATGTCCTCTTGTCTGATGCATGCTTGACTTCAACTCATGTTTCCCGGTTCATTCGACCTTATACCAAATCATTGGTTTCATGAAGCAAACAAATGAAGCTCGTAGTGCAATTGGATACATCCCTAGAATATATGCGAGGCATCAAAATGACTTTCAACGGTTCCTTGCACTCGGACTACAACCTTTGTTGGCCATTGCAACACTCATCTCCCTTTTAAACAAATGAATAGTTCAACTCCCGAATACCCTCAAACAATTCCAAGAACGTAGGAGTTCCTCGTGTGTACGCGGATACTTGTTGTTTGTGATCGCCTTCCTCGGTCGAGCGCTCTCTTAAGCCATAGACATCAGAGTCGGGATACGTGCAGCATCGAATGAGACTTGAAGAAGGAATCAAATGAGTAGCCTTGGAGCTTCTGATCTGTATGAGTAAGGACGGCTTTGCGAATTAACTAGTTACACGTAAGGGCTCTTCCGTGGACGTCTAAGTGAACGACAGCCGAAGCATCTAGGGGGCCACCAAGGCAGGAGACAACTGAAGTTGCCCATTCAAGCGGGAAGCGCATTAGAATAGAAGAGCAACGGCCGCAGGACTATATTGCAGTCAGCAGATCACAATCTATCGCTTACGCATAGATACTTCCAAAAAACTTGTCAACTCTGCACATGAATCGTCTGAGCAAAATCGTCCCTTTTATAAGTTCCCTGTCCATCTTGGTAGAAAGGCCTATTCTAGGCTTAACACAAGCGCCCGTAAACCAAACCTCGCCTTTTATCTTCCCGCTCCCCCCCTTCAACAGATTTTGCAGCTATTTTCCTTCCTTCCTCATGACCTTCTTGAACAGTGTCTTGAGGTTCCTCCACACCCGTCCTCTCCTAGTGCGAACTAAGAAATCGTGCTTGGCCAGCTCTCCCGCAGACAAGCGGTCCTCCGGCAGCCATTGGAGGCAGCATCTGACGAAATAGAGTGCTTTCTCGCGCTGTTCCGGGTCTTCGACGACTGCCAGCATGCTCTCCAGGGAAATTGCCGGCACGGTGTGTTTTGCGTAGATCCATTCACCATCCTCGTTCCAGTACTCTTGAGCGCTCTCGCTCTTTTCGAGGAACGCTTTGGGCGGCGGGCCGAGGAGTGCATGTTGCTGCGCCAGCGTGTATGCTTCTGTCCAGGGTTGGTTCGGACCGTGGGGCTTGATGGGGACCTTTCCAGTGAGCAACTGAAGGGTAATGCAGCCGACCATCCAGCAGTCGATGGATTCGTTGAAGGGGCGGCCGAGGATGATTTCGGGTGCTCTGAACGCTTTGGGACTGCACTCTTTCCATTCGTGGAAATGACCCTTGTTGTTGGGGAGCTCGACTGACTCTCCAAGGTCGTTGAGCTTCGGTTTGGCGAAGCTGTCTTTGTGTAGGACGAAGGGTTTTGCTGCGGTGACGGGATATTCGGCGCCATCCTTGCCTTTGTGCATCTTTGCTTGAGCCGGGTTGCGTCGTAGCTCTTCAATGTACACTTTCACAATACGCTTGTCTTTGAAGCCGAACAGGATGTTGTCGAGCTTCACATCAGTGTGAATGAGCCTGATCTCAGTGTGCAAGAAGTCGAGGGCTTTGAGTGTGTTCCCCAGAACTTCCTTGGTGAGTGACAGTGGGAAGTCCCCCAAAAGGCGCCATGCTTCCTCAATATGGCAAGCTGATGGTGTTGTCAAGAAGCATTGGTGGCGACCGCTCCGCTCGCTAGTGATGATGAATGTGTTCAAAGGGCGCTGGAGGCACCGAAAGCCAGGGTGTTTTGTAGTGTTGGCGCATTCGTCGATGCGCTCGAAGGCTCTCGCTTCACGGAAGTCGTCCTTGCTGTATTTGATGGAGATCTTCAAGACATCAATGGCCTTGGTCTCCAGGTCCTCTGCCAACCAGATCGTGGAACTGCCACCATGCGCCACCTTCCCGAGGATCTTGTAACGACCCTCGAGAACGTCACCCACCCGAGCAGCGTACCAGATCGAGCAGTCGAAGTTCGTCAGCGATTCCTCGCCGACGAGACCCTTCTGCCCGATGTGGAGGCCGCCAGAGTGCGCGGACGCCTCCTCGATCTCCGCCATTGTCGCCGAAAGCACCACGGGCATGATGATGTTGCCGCTGAGATGGTGGTGAGGAGTGGTGGTGATGGCGGTGGTTGTCGAAAAGAAGTGGTGCGGCGCTCGAAGCCGGCCAGAAAAGAAAAAGGGAGGGCTGGGGGCTCGGGCGGGGTCTGCTTGTTAGTGAAGCCCGTGAATGCTACCCTCTCTGCTCCACAACGATATTTAACAAACAAACATCCCTTCGATCACAGTGTAGAGCTCAAATACCCATCATTCTCTACAATTTTTAAGAAAGCGATTTGTTCGTACCTTCGGCGCCAAAGTTTGTTTACCGCGTCTCTTCCAGGAGGCAGTGAACTCAGCTGCCGGGGGTATTAGCAAAGTTACATGGTGCTGTCTAATCGCATAGCAGCATGTTCTGGCAGATTAGGTGACAGAGAGAGAAGAAGCGTTACTTACAGAGATGAGATGGCGAGGTCAGTATATTGAGAGAACGACAGCACCATATGCTTAGAATGTCAATGCCAGGAGAGAAGAACGGGGCCTCCAATCCATATAACAACAGTGCTGCGCTTGCATTCAGCGGTAGCCAAGTATGTACTGGCGGTCGACCGCTGAGATGCACCAATCCAATGTTAATCTGCCAGTCCATGATCAAGAAAGCAAGGGAAGTGTGTTTGATTCTACATCGCTACTCTTACCGTAATAGCAACGATTCGAACCAAGAAAGACGATTACCACAACGCTTTTTTGAGACCACCAACTCCAAAAAGCGACAATGAACGCCCCTTCAAAACACCAACACTGCAACTGACACTTAACGCGACCAGCATCTCTTGAAGCCCCCAACCCAAGCTTTACCCCCGACGATGTCACTCCATCTACATCAAGCATAAGAGCATGCTCGGTTGCAAGTACTTGGCAACCCTCGAAGACAGAGGCCTCGACTTCGAACGGTTTATTTGAACGGCGAGCTTGCCGAGGGCGACTCCTCACGTTTCCCTTTGAAAGACACGTTCATCAGCATCTGTATTGCTCTTATCCAACACCCGACACCAAAGCATGGATACCGACTTTTGAGTTGACCTTGAAAGGCCGTGAAAGAGGAGGAATGGCAGCAAAGCCTTCAAAGTACTTGGATACTCACTGGTCCGCCCTGATGGGATCAAAATGGACAACCTCATCGAGAGACCTCGGTCATCGAACAGCTTGCTGCTGCGAGGACGTAAAAGCGACAAAATGGGGCGGGCTGAGTGGACGACGAGAATTGGCCGAAGATGGTTCTAAAAATCATTCAAGAAATCGAAAAGAGAAAGGATAGCACGAGACCGCTGTTGGGTGTCAAAGAACAACGCCTCAACCCCTTCGCCGCTCTCCTGTCTTTTTTTTTTTTTTTTTCGGTTTGTTTTGGAGCAGCGAATGCATTTTCCCACCAGCTCTCACAAGGCGTACTTCATTCAAAGTAGAAACCAAAACAAGAAGAGATACAAAGAAAGAATCTCGAAACACTCCTCCAACCTCCCAGCCAATTCGAACAAGTGAAGTCAGCATCCGGGGTCGTTCGATCCAACCATTCACAACGCGCGCTGTGGGACGCGACTTCCCCACCCGGATTATTGGTTGATCTTCAAAAACTATACCGCCTAAATCGTGGTTAAAATCAACGACAATGAATGCTTTGGCAAACTACCTAGGGACACCTCGGTATGGGATTGAGTTGATCTGAACTGATTTGGGTTTGACTTGAATCGACTAAAACGCGGTCTCAGTCATTCACACCATACAAAGAATCTGGTTCTTCCGTAACTCATGACCTTCCCACGACGGAAGGCCTGACATAAATTATTAAGCGAAAACAAGTTGATACATTCTCGTAAAGTCAAATACACAATCTTTTCTTCAATAGGAATATCAAACTGTACAATAAACGCTCGCTCAAGTCAGGTAAAACAGATATTTACAATATGGCGTGCGACTAGGCAACAGCGCTGAGTTTGTACAGGGGGAAACAACTATCGACCTGGTGCGACATCTTTTTGGTCACAACCTGCATTTACATCATCTTCAACTCATCATGTGATGAGATCAGAGTCTCATTCATGAAAGAAGCATCCAGGTGCCCATGATGACCGTGGTGGTCGTGGCGATGTTCCAGAGCGGCGCGGTACTGCGTGAAATAGATTAGCTGAAAGCCCAAGCGGCGTGATCGAGAGTTCAAGCAGGACATACCTTGAAAAAGAAATTAAGCAACAACGCAACAATCAAACCAACACAAACGACCACCGGACCCGTAACAGCGTCGAAGTCCCTCCCGCTGCGCTTGTAGATCAAACTCTGACGCCACATGTAAATGCCGTAACCCCACGCGCCCGTGAAAACCGCGACGGCGGTGTAAACCAGCGCCAGAGCGCGGGCGACGTTATTGTCGACACCCGCGGCGTTATACAACCCCAAAGCGAGCGAGCCGAGGAGCACGCTGACGTGCTGCCACTTGATGAAAGTGCGCTGGTTGGCGAGCCAGACTTTCGCTTCGACCTTGACGGGGCCTTGGTCTTTGATCCAGTAGGCGGGTTCTTCGACGCCGGGAGGGAGCTGGGCTTTGCTGCGGCGCGCGTTGGCGTATTTGGACGTGCTGAATGAGGGGAAGAGGTCGGTGAGGCGGGAAGAGGGGCCGCCTTGTTGTCCTTGTTGTTGTTGGTCGGTTGTGCCGTAGGTGCGCACGCCGGTTTCGTCTTCGTCCCCTTCTTCCGCGATGTCGTTGTTTTGGGTGGGCATGTGGGCGGAGGTGCGCGAGGTGACGGAGGCGAGGGTGGATTTGCGGTGCTCTTCTGGACTCTTGGCTTTGACAGTGGAAGCTGAGGGTGAGCCAACAGGGCTGATGATGGCGTTGCCGCCGCCAAAGGATTGGCTGGGGCGAGATTTGATTAGACTGCCGACAGCAAACTCATCATCGCGCTCTTTCCGCTTCTTAGCTTGTTCTTCTTCGAAGGCTTGTTGCGGGTCACGACGGATGTCGGTTTCCATCTCGGACAGCCAGAACGGGAAGGTGTTGACGTAGTCTTCGAACAAGTTGGCCACGCCGTGCACGAACTTGCTGAAGCGCGGCGCATCCTTGACGAGATGTGAGTTCATGAGGTCCTGGATCCACTCAAGGCGCTTACGCTCCGAGGAACGGATTTTGATCTCCAGAAGAGCAAAAGGGAAGCGACCAACTTCACCCTTTCGGATAGAAGAGAATGGGTAAGATAGCTCGTTGTCGTCAATGTCATTACGGTGCCACGATTCGGGGTCACGGCAAGGGCGGCCGCTATCGATAGCATCTTCGCGAAGAAACGCGAGGTCGGTGTCGAGAGAAATGCGAATGCGATCATCGCCAGGGACTTGGAAAGCAGTGCGCGTGTAGTTGGCTCTGAGCACAGGCTGGAGTTCGTTCTCCTGGATGAAGTCCTGGATCGCATCGACAGACTCCTTAAACTGCTTGGCCTCGGTGCTGTCGGCACCAGCCTGGTTGGAAAGCTTTTCAATCTGCTTCTCCATCTTGTACTCGCCGTTGATGAAGCGTTGGACGTACTTTTCCTTCGTCTTGAAGCGGTCATCATGGCCAGTGGTGTTGTCATCCTCGGTGACAGTTTTCTTCTCGAAGAAGATCTCGGGCTTAGACTTCAGCTGGCCGTACCATCTCATGCGCAAACTCGATGCCTCTCCATGGTCGACTTTGTTGGAGTAAAGCTTGAAGGCAGGGTTATCGAAGTAAATGCTCGTGATGGAAGGGTCAGGCTGAGTGCCCTCGGCAACCTTGGATGTTTGCGGGTTGTAAACAAGCACGGGCAATCGTCGCAGGATGATGGTCTTGACTTCAAGCAGATTCTCAGGGTGGACCCAGAACTTGTGCGAAACATACTCCTCCTTTGCTGGACCTTCCTCGGTAAGGCTCAGCCCACGTTTAGGCTGGACACCTTCCAGGCGCTGTCGCACAAAGTTGTACATGGCACTGAGGCGGTACAGCAACGGATTGTAGTCTTCCTTGTTGAATGGCAAGGCTGCCAGGCGAACCTGAAGCAAGGGACGCACGCGATAGGCATGGCCACGCTTGCGGTCGTGCTTCTTGGCCGCCTTCAAGAAGCCAGCATAGTTGATGCGCGCGTATTTCTCGAGCTCGTTGGTTTCCTTGGTAATCTGGTCCAGCTGTTGCAGGACCTCCTTCAGAATTGTCTTTTGCTCTTCCTCACTCGGCACGGCCTTCTTGCCATTGCCTGCCTCGCCATTGGTCTTGTCCTTTTGCTTGCCATCCTTTCCATCGGCGTCGCCTTTGTCGGCAACAGCCACCGAGTCCAGTCTGGCCTCGCACTTGGCCGTGCGGTCGGTCAACTTTTCGTAGGTGTCCTTGTGAAAATCGTGGACATGCTCGAGCTGAACATTGACCAATTCGTCGACAAATGCTCCTTCATCATCCTCAGTCCAGCGATCGGAGGCCTGTCGGTCGGGCGAACTGTTGGCGGAATCGTCCTCGCGCAGTAGCTTCTTTAGCTTGGCGTAGTTGATGTAGTTGTCGCGCCATGGCGGGTAGATGGACTTGTCCAATGTCCGGCCGAAACGCATGATTGCGATTTGACTGGTGTTTGCAAGGAAAAACTATGATTTGACGACAAGCAAATTTTGGTGAGGGCAACGAAGGAAAAGCATTGGGTTGTTCTTGACGATGGTACCGCGAATGCGCACGAGCTCTCTCACCCAGCCCCACTGGCGGCCGTCGTTGATCCTAGTCCCCCGGCCTCGACCGTTTTGTTGACACCCAGCCAATCACATACAGCGACGCAACAACGTTTCTGGGCATATCGATGAAGTCGTCGCTATCGTCCGCCATACTCTTCGTCGCCAGAAGAGGTGTAGCTGAGGTAATTGCGTCAGGAGCCTCAGGCCGAGGCATGCGACTCACTTCTGTGTCTCCATCTCGGTATCTT
This sequence comes from Cladosporium sp. IMV 00045, assembly GCA_001931905.2. Lineage (NCBI taxonomy): Eukaryota > Fungi > Ascomycota > Dothideomycetes > Cladosporiales > Cladosporiaceae > Cladosporium > Cladosporium sp. IMV 00045. The sequence goes on along the minus strand of MSJI02000933.1, from coordinate 37,801 downwards.
ATCGACATACAATCACTCGCTATACCACACAATGGTCTTTCAATAAGCACGCAATCCTTTCTGAGATACTTGTAAATATAAAAGCTGCTAATGACATCTCTGCGGGAGGCTTCAACCATCACATCCGACCACCAGAGCCATTCGGACATGCTTTAGTAATCCGCCATCATGACCTCCACCGACAGCCCTCCAAACAACCCAGCTCTCGTCTCCCACCTACAAACTGTCCTCAGCACGCTCGATGCCTCGCCATATCCCGTCTTGACCACCGAAACCACGAAGAAACGCGCCTCTGTAGCCTTGATCGTTCGCATCAGCCCTTCCTTCTCCCAGTGGCCCGAACCAGATGCGCCTCGCCCTGACAACCTCGAGGATTTCTACGACCAGGACTGGGTCAAGCACGGCGACCCGGAAGTCCTCTTCATAAAACGCGCTTCCCGCAAAGGCGACCGCTGGACATCACATATAGCCTTTCCTGGCGGCCGGCGTGACCCTACCGACGAAGATGACAAAGCTGCTGCCGTGCGCGAGACTTGGGAGGAGGTAGGCTTGGATTTGAAGAAATATGCTATAGACTGTGGGAATCTACCCCAAAGACTGGTGACAACGCATTGGGGAAAGACGCCTTTGATGGTGTTGTGTCCTTATGTCTTCTTGCTCACCGAGCCCAACACCCCTCCATTGAGATTGCAACCTACTGAAGTTGCTTCGACACATTGGGTGCCATTACGCTCCCTCTTGTCGCCTTCACAAAGAACTGTGGTATTCGAAGATGTCTCCAGTCGTCTGGCGAACCAAGAGACTGGTGTCAAGAAGTGGATGCTCAGTCTCGTCCTAGGCAAGATGATGTTTGCCGCCATTCATCTGGCACCGGCCGAATCTTTGCATTCATTCGAAACCCCAGCAGCACCTCTGCTGCAAGACAACAGATACTCTCGCCCGACTACATCTTCTCACTTTGAGGGAATCATCACCCGTCTGATCCGCTTCGACCCGTTCAATCAAACGCACACGCCCAAACCTGAGCATCCACTCCTTCTCTGGGGCCTCACTTTAGGCGTCGTAGCCGATTTCCTAGACCTTCTCCCTCCCCACAACGCCCTGACCCTCTGGACCTACCCTACATTCACACCCATTGACGTGCGCCTAGCGATATGGCTGCTGACCTATCGCTTCAAACACCGCAAGCGAGCGGAACTACAAGCCGGCACTGCACTGCCGACATCAACTCCAACCCGAAGCCCGAGAGACGACTCACGCCGCCGCTCATTTGGAGCTGCGACGGAGTCCACCGTGCCCATTTCGATCGATGGACCGGATGAGACGGGCTTCCACGGCCTCGGCACCGGGCTGGGGGAGAACAAGAGCAAAAAGGCCGCGGTGTCGACGCTACTGGAGGGGTTGGTATCTCCCGTCGCCGAGATAATGCTGCCAGAAGTCGCTGACAGGGGCAGGTACTACGACATTGTGCGGAAGGCCGTCGCGCTCACTCTGGTCGGGCGAGCAGGCGTGGGAGCGTTGTTTGCGCTGTGGCTGTGGAGGAGGTGGAGAGGAGCAAGGCGGTAGGGCTGTGGTCTTGTGGATCAGTCATTTCGATTCATTCGATTTTCGTTTTACCGCTTTTTCTACTTTCGATACCCTGTCCTTCGCCTGGGCTGCTTTTCTCGTCCGGATCGTCTGCGCTTCTTCATCATTTCCCGGTTATTTCGGAGGGCTTAATATATTACTTATATTTACTGGAGTATACGAGGGCTCTTCCAGCCCTTAGCGTTCCTTGCGCAATAATCAGCCAAAGGCAATAATCAGCCCTTTGCCGTAGGGATGCCAAGTCGATTGCATACCGTGATTTCCGTCGACGCCGTCCACGAGCATCCTCACAATAATTCCATTCCTCACACGGAGCCACCCACGCGAGAGGCGCCGTTGTTGATTCTGTACCTGCATCAAAAGGCGTGTGGCGTGCATGAAATAGATTACCGAGTGTTAGCGCCGTGAAATTGAGCCTTGCATGGGGGCGATGGATGGTGCATTTTCCCAAGGCTTGTCCAGCATTGGGAGGATGGTTCGCCCCGGGGACTTGCCACTCTTGCACATCAGTTCTCCAGCAGTGGACAAGGAACAGTCATGTTCTCGCTGGAAGGTCCGACATAACGTCCGTAGGGCTTTCCTGTCAACAGATTGCTCGTCGGGAAAGTCCCCTCGTAAGGCTCTGGCCAACAGCTCGCCTCGCCCGCTTTGGCGCCAGCGCCGCCGTCTCAAACGCTCGCCTCCGCCTACACCGACCCCTTCATCAACATCTTCTCTTGGCCTCTTCTCGGCTCGGCAAACACTACGAGACTACTCTCGCAAGGCCACTTCTGCCCTGTCTTCACTATAGGGTAGTTCCCGTTCTGGTAAATGGCCGGGCCAGTGCGCTATCAACTTGCGACATCGAGGCACCGTCCAGGCGGGGCCCTGCTGGCGATGCGACCTCTCCCAAAACCGCCATCCGCCACTACAACTCCTACGGTTGGATGGAGCCCGTCGCTTGTCCTGGACTATGTCGCTTCTAGCGAGAGTGAAACGCTATGAACACAGTCGAGCCTCACCAGACCTGTTCCTTCCCTGAGGCCGATCGCACACCATGTGGACTCTGGGCTGTCAAGAGTGTCATATCATCGACACGGGACAACATCCTTGCACCGCATCGCCCGCAAAGGACGGCCTTCAATTTTGGATACTGACTTTAGGCGCCGGCTCGCGTACTCCCAACCGAGCAGACCAGCTCTGACTGCTGGTATATAGACCTGCTCGCACGCCTCCAAGGTAGGGCTCTTTCTTTTCCTCATCCAGCCTTCTCTCATCAGCTTCAATCAGCTTTCCTCTGCAGTGCAGCAGCCTTCTTTTTGGTCCTTGTACCATAGCCACTCGTTCCTGATATCCTGGTGATATCAATCCATTCGTTACAACTCTACACCCGCTACCGCAGCATTCTCACAACAACAACAAGAAAAAATCTCAAATCTTTTTTCCAACCACCAAATCCTACGATATGTCTATCATGCAGAAGGTCGCCCTTATGGGCTCTCTCGCCGCCATGGCCCACGCCCACGGCCGCATCATCAGCGTCGACGTTGATGGCACCGAGTACGAGGGCTACACCAGTGGCCAGGTCGGCTCTCCCTCCACCGGCATCGCGTGGAGCGCTGACAACCAGGACAACGGCTTCGTCGGCCCGGACTCCTACACCTCCACCGACATTGCTTGCCACAAGAGCGCTGAGCCTGGCCCCAAGGCCGCCACCATCGCCGCTGGTGGATCTCTCACTCTCCAGTGGGACACCTGGCCCGAGTCTCACCACGGTCCCGTCCTCGACTGTAAGTTTTGCCGATATCTAACTATTAACCATGGATCAATTCACTAACTCCAACAGACCTCGCCAAGTGCGCTGGTGACGACTGCTCTTCCGTGACCGCCGGTGACCTCTCCTTCTTCAAGATCGACGAGGCTGGCCTCAACGACGGTGCCGCCCAGGACTGGGCATCCGACGACCTGATCGCCAACGGCAACGCCTGGACCGTCACCATCCCCGAGGACATCGCTCCCGGCCAGTACGTTCTCCGCCACGAGATCATCGCCCTCCACTCCGCCCAGGACGCCAACGGCGCCCAGAACTACCCTCAGTGCATCAACATTGAGGTCACCGGCTCCGGCTCCGCTGAGCCCGCTGGTGTCGCCGCCACCGAGCTCTACACCCCCGAGGACCCTGGTATCTCTCTCAGCATCTACAACGGCCTCGACAGCTACGAGATCCCCGGCCCCGCTGTCTACTCTGGCGGTGCTTCCTCTGGCTCTTCTTCCGACTCTTCCAACACTGGTTCTTCCAACTCTGGCTCTAACGGCACCGCCGAGAGCTCTGCGCCCGCCCAGACTTCCGCGGCTGCCACCTCATCTTCCGCTGCTCAGGCCACCACCTCTGCCGCCTCAAACAACAACCAGGGCTCAAACGACAACGGCAGCTCCGCCCCCGAGCCCACCGGCGCCCCCACTTTCGCTGGCGAGGCAACCGCTTCCGAGACTGCCGGCTGCACCACCACTATCACTCTGACCGCCACCGCCGACTCCGCTCCCTCAGCCACCTCCGCCCCCATCGAGACCTCCGATGACAGCGAGAGCAGCAGCGATGACAGCGAGGAGGAGACCCAGGCCCCCACCACCACCTCCTCCGGCTCCGCCGCCGACGTCTCCGCCATCGCCAGCTCCCTCCCCTCTTCCGTCCTCGAGGCCCCCGTCTCCAAGGAGACCGGCTCTTCTGGCAGCGACGACGGCCGCCCTTCCAAGGAGCTTCCCGAGGGCTTCACCCTGAAGGACATCCTCGAGTGGGTCAACTACCTCCTCAACAAGGCTTTCCAGGACGGCATCCACGCTCGTCACGTTACCCGTCGCTAAATGCATCTCTATGGAAAAAGACGTCATGAACGGCTCTGAAAATCACATCACGGGGGGAAAGTGAACGCGGCGACTTATTTTTTTGCATTCTATTTTTTGACATTTTTCGTGGTTTTTCGCGGAAACTGATTTGGCTTCTGGCTGTTGCGATTCTTTTCTTCTTGCTTGTTCCTTCGACTTTTGTGTACTATTGTCTTTTGCAACGCTTCGATTTTACATAACGTCAAATGAGATGCTCACTTTTCAAGCAAAGCGGTGGTGGCCCTGTAGAGGGGCTGCTTGCGCTGTATTCAAAACTAAAAATATCCCTGTGCCTTTCGTTTCTTGTTTGTTCTTTGGACGAGGGGAGTTGGGTTGAGTTGTGATCGATGTTCTGTGGAAACTTGGATCCTGATCATGCTCTTCGAGATTCTCAGTATTCGCCTGCTTGAAAACCTACCTTCGGCGCTTCGGGTAAGTTGAACGAACTGAACTCTGTCTTGTTCGCAACAATCATTTATCGCAGTACTTGAACATAGCGACATCCCTCGAATCTCGGTAATGTTGATCTAACCTCCCGAAAAGCCTGGGCGTCGATCAATGGGCTTCTATCTTGGTTGCAACGACCATGGCACCGGATCTTTCGGTTCTCAATTCCTTATCAATTGGATCGCTCGAGATTCTTCGGGTCGGGCGTCGATGAGTAGATCTCTATCTTGTATGCAATAACGGTTCGTCAAGAATTAATGTCTCCACATGCCAGATATTCCAAGTCTCGACACCGCACTGATCGAACCGCTCAGAAAATCTTCCGGTTGCGCGTCAATGAGCAGATCTCCGTCTTGGCTTTCGTTTCTTCGAGATTATGATTATCTGTACAATAACCCAATAGGTAAAGTACCTGCTGTTAGATCCATTGGGTCGAAACCGGGTTGCGACAGCATCTTTGGGCATCACATCGCACAAGGAGGAGAAATCGTCCAGGGTCTTTCCCAAGTCGAGGAATAGATATTCCAACAGCACGCCAGGCGAACAAGGGACACCCTCGCTTTCTTATATGGAAGAATAGCAAGAAGGGATCAAAAGTTAGACAGATCGCATGTGACAGGAAGAAAAGCCCTAAATATTACAGCAGGATGTAGGTCACAACACCACTATCTGAGGCAAACAAAGCATTGCAGCCCAAAATGCCCCTCCATTTATCGATAATCCCCCCAATTCCATGTGGCGGCCCGACTAGCCGATCTTGCCCTTTTCTTACCCGCCAACTTCGCCCCAGCATGCACGAAAGCTTTCAGTTTGTGTGGAGAGGCTCGGAGTTTACAATCGACTTCACCACTTTAATGAGCTTTCGTGAATAACAAGTCGGCTACGATCTCCCCAGTGGAAGGAAATAGTATAGCATTCAAAAATCGCTTGTTCGTTTCCGACACCAGCATATCCAACACCGCGTGTTCCGACACACGCCACGACAGAGCGACAATGGCGAACCCCAACGCCGGGCATTTCTTCCAAACGTCCGACTCACTGGCCAAAGACCAGCGTAAAGCGGCCAAGGCGCAGAACAAACTCGGCCGCCCGATCAAGTTGGCTTCTAAGCTGCTGGCTGTCACGGCGGACCCTTTCGATGAGCGCGCGGTTTATGTGGCGGAGTCGGCGGGCGAGGTTAGGAGGGTTGTTCTTGAGGTGAGTTTGGGTGGATTTTTCCTTGGTCTGAGTTTTGAGTTGAGGTGGGGTTGTGTTAGTGGTAGAGAATGGAACTGCGAGTCTTTTGTGGAATATTAAATTTGAGGCACAGGACGGTATACTGATCAATCTTCCAAACAGACAGGCGAGAGAATCTCAGTCGACAAAGCCACCGCACCCCTGACAAGTCTGGCCTTCTCGCCCAACGGCCAAAGGCTCCTCTCCGGCTGCTGGGACAAGAACATCTACAGCACTGACTTCGAAACGGGCCAGAACGAACGCCTAACCGGCCACGCCGACTTCGTCAAATGCCTCCTCACGACAACACTAAGTGGCAAACCGATCCTACTCTCCGGCTCCGCCGACGCGACAATCATAGTCTGGGACCTCAGCACCAACAAGCCCCTGCACAAACTCAAAGGCCACGTCAAAGCCGTGCAGAACCTGGCCATCGACCCGCTCAGCCTGCCCTCGGGCTCCAGCCAGCCGAGGGACGACTTCGTCCTCTTCTCCGCCAGCAGCGACCGCGAAATCCGCCGGTGGCACATCAGCCTGGCTCGCGCGCACGAGCTGCCGGAATCGATCGAGAAGCCGCTGCGCCCGCACGAGACGAGCATTTGGGCCCTGCGCTTCGATTCCGAAGGAGATCTCTGGACCGCGTCGGCGGACAAGACGGCCAAGCACCTTGTGCGTGAACGCGGGTGGGCGGTCGACACGACCCTGCAGCATGGCGACTTTGTGGACGACGTCCTGCCTGTGGAGGATTTGGGACTGGTGGTGACGGCTTGCAGGGATGAGAATGTGAGGGTTTGGGACGCTGGGAGTGGAGAGTGCGTTTGCGTTTACGAGGGCCATTTTGAGGAGGTCACGGGGTTGGCGCGGGTGGGCAGGAGTTCGGTTGTGAGTGTCAGTATCGATGCTACGGTGAGGAGGTGGAGTTTGGAGAAGGCGGAGATGAGGAAGTTTGGCGAGGAAAGGGCCAAGGAGGCGAGAGGTGAGGGTGGCGAGGGGCCTGCGGGTGGGAAGAGGAAGCCGGCGCTGACGGCTGAGGAGGAGGACGAGTTGGCTGAGTTGATGGGTGATGATTGATTGATCGGTTAATTGACGACTTCTGATAGATCATGCGTACATGCACATATCACACCCTGCCGTACGTACGCGAAAAAAAAAAAAAAGTGAAAGCGAAAGCGAAAGCCACAACGACACACAACCTCCCTCCCTTCCCCACCCTACACCCCTCTCACTTCCTATAACAAACAACCTTAAACCCCCTAACCCTCCCCTCCCTCAACTCCCCAAGAACATCCCCCCAATCTCCCTCCTCCACGATCTCCAAATCCCGCCTACGAAACCTCCAAACCGCGCGTCCCCTCGCTTCTGCCAGAATCGCAACTTCCCAGTGATAATCAACCCCCAACCTCGCCAAAATGGGTCTCACATAGCTCAGAAATTCCCAGTAATCCGTGTCCGCCCAAAGGGGAATGCTCTGATTGTGAACGTACAGACTTGGCCGGCTGGCGGACTGCGAGGTGCCGCCGAGGAGTTCGACTGTGAGGGGGATGTCGAGTTTGGGGTCGTTTTCGTTGTGGTTGGGTTTGTCTGATGTTTGCGGGAAGTGGCGATCGGGCGAATATGCGGGTGGTCGATCGGAGGGGTTGTGAGTGTCGTGCAGGCGGCTTGTGGTATTGCTGCGGTTGGCGGCTAGGAGGTTGGGGATGAGGTGTATGAGGCTTGAGTTCATCGTTTTTGTCCGGGTCGTTTTGTTTGTTGGTGTTTGATAGATGTGGCGATGAGGAGGTGGGTGTTATGTTGGGAGATCTGGGAGGGGGGATCGTACCAGATCTTCGATTGGGGTTTTATATCGAGGTTAGATCATGTCGCGGTTAATGCTGGGTTAAGTACGGGCTCCGGCGAGGTTGGTCTAATGCTTTTTGTCTTGATGTGGTGACTGCTGTAAAGTTGGGGAGAATGCGGCATTACCAATCGATGGATGGTTGGAGAGGTGAACGTACGTCAATGCATTAATATCGTGATATTACATGTATGTGATCAATCGAGCGTCTTGCTCAAACCGCCCTGATTGCGGACAGAAAGTCATCAGAAAAAGAAACCTCATCAAGCATTAACAACAATCTTGTCCATCTCTCCACAACAGATCCCATGTCTGATCTCCTCCCAATTGGTCTGCCGAAGTCGAACTCCCAGCATCCTCGTCCCCGTGACTCTCTCCCACTTCGTCTTCCGCCTCAAGGCCCTGACATCCTTTAGCCCGCCTTGCCCCTTCGTCACCGAAGGCTTGATGCCTCTCAGACATTTCCAGAACCGTTCCCACTCCATGGTGTCGTAGACTCTGATGATGGCTTTGTACTTGCGAGCCGTGGGACAGACGGCTTTGGACCAGCCGTCGTCCTCAAGGATGAGGTTGTCCGTGTAGCGAATCGTGACTTGGATGGACGTTGTTTCGACGCCTGGCGGTGGCGTCGAGCAGATGACATCGCGGTACGCAGGTGGGCTTGACCCAGTCCGCTGAGCTCTAGTGCGACTGGTGTATGGTGGTGGTGGGGCGAAGGGAGAGTCTTCAGCTGCTAGTTGTGCTTCGACGTTTGCGCCGTCGGTTTCTGAAAGGATGTCTGTGGATCCTTCAGACCAGGTAGATAGGCTTCGTCGCGCTTCATGTCGTTGGTAGCGAGCTGCGCAAGTGGAGCATAGCTCTGGGTAGTGGTGGACGGGGTTTGATGCGTGTGGCGCCGCCATTATGAACAGTGCGGATCCCTCCATTGTGTTGCACTAGTGGAAGGCTGTGAATCGTACAATTGTTGTGTGGTTGTTCTGATGTTGTGTGATGGTCTTTGAGGATGAATTTGCATTGCATTCATACTTATGGCCTTTCGCAGAGTTCCATGATCGATCTAGATGCGCCATTAATGGTTTGTTGCGGAGGCGGCCGTTTGACATGGGTTGTAACCCGCATTTTTCCGCGCATCGCCGAGTTGCGACACATCCGGCTCTCCGGCAGAACAAAATATATGTTTGCAGGTATTTGATAGTCGAGATAACGCAGGAATCGATCATGTGTGCTTTTTCAAAAGTGCTGCATCATCTCTCTTGTTGTGGCATTCTAGAACGTGTGATAACCCGACGCTGGTGAAGCAGAACTTGTGGAGCAAAGTCGAGAACACTCGGTTGTAAGTAGTGAGCTGGCATTCACCACGTTCCACCAAAAAGGTGCCTTTGCGTCCCGTATGGTTCATGGCATAAAACTTTTTCTATCAAAGTAATTGATACCTCCAGTAATATTCGTAGAGCAAGCCAATGGTTTTGGACAACTCATAGAAGCGACCCATATTGATAAACCACGTTCAGTTCATCTGTCGGGATATTTTTTGTTGGCTATCCACAAGAGGTGCTTGATTGACCAGGTGCATAGGCCTCGTCCTAAGCATTTTTCTGGTGCCCCAGAGCATTGCAATCGCCGTTGAAATTCAAGCATGCGTCTCCAATTGGTGTTGCTCACATGGAGAAGTCCAGCGCGAGCGATTCGAAAATCCATTGTGGAAGTTGAAAGGCCACTGAGTCATCTCCAGAACTCGGCCTTTCTGTAGGCTAGGAGATCTTTTGTCAGGTTGCTATTATGAGTGCTCAGAATGGTTTTCGTTGGCTAGACTTCCAGGTCTCGGGATCGTGAGTGCAGAGAATGCTGAAATGTTTGTTGGGAATGTGCGAATCTTTGAGCTCGGTTCGTCGAATCCTTCAGTCGAAGCTGCCTCGCCTGGACTTATTCCGCTGATACGGCGATCTGCTCCTGCTTCGATCGCGGCGTCTCTCGTCACGTCTCGGGCTTCTTGGACGCTCATGGTCATAATCCCTTCGTCTGCTATGGCGATCATCATCTCGTCGACGCTCGTGGCTTCGCGACCTGTGCCTCCTTGGCTCTCTGGAGCGTGATCTCGAACGGTGTCTGTGAGATCGCTTGCGTTCATGGTCTCGCTCCTTCGACCGTGACCTCGATCGTCTTCTTCGCTTTCCAGCTCTGTCATCATCTCTGTCGTGTCTTTCACGTCTTCTGTCCCTGCTACGATCGCGCCGTCTGTCGTCCCCAGAGCGATGCTTTCTCCTCTCGCTGCGGCGCTCTGCATCGCGGCTTGGCTCCTCGCCATCGTCTAAAGCCTCCTTCAACGCCTTATTGACTTCCCTTTGGCTGATCTTGCTCTCGCCGAGGGGAACTGTGTTTGCACTACTGTCCGGTACTGGAAGCCCGAGAGCTCTCGCCATAGCATCTTCTTCAGCTTCCTTGACCTTCCTCAGTTCCTCCTTTCGCTTCTCGCGTTCCTCTGCTTCTTTCTCCTCCGCAGTTTTGTGAGCATCATCGGCCTTGGCGTACCAGTTGAGATCCTTGCCCTTTTGCCATCGTCCCACTGGCGCCATCAGTGAGTGGCCTAAGTAATTCTCGCGCTGAGCGTCATTCTTGACATCCTCCCATTTGAAGTCTACGCCGCCGCGCGATCCTTCCTTCCGGACAGTCTGGAGGAGATCCATATTGACCAATAGCCGCTGGCAAAGCCGCGCAAAATTGTCGAAAGGCGGTGAGCGCCGGTCGTGATGTGGCGACAGAGGTGGTGTTGATCGGTCAAGGCAGATCGGGCTATGAACAGAATCAAAGGTCTATTACATGTCCGCCCTTCAAGTCGAAAGTTCGCGGCAGAGCGCGCCGACTGCCGAGCACTGGGGAAAATGACGTCTCAGGGACAGCGGGCTAAACGTGGCCTTGGAGGAACATTGAAGTGAATTATTACAAGGCGAGCCGAGGCATTGGAGTTGACTGCTAACCAGCAAACAACACCATTCATAGACGATGGTGTGGAAGCAATGGAGCGCCAATGCGCTGATTGCATCCCTCTCTGCTGCTCAGGCTTTGGCCCAGCAGCCTGAAGTGTTCACCAAATCGAGCAACGAAAGTCTACTATGGGGTCCCTACAAGTCGAACCTCTACTTTGGCATTCACCCGCGCATACCCAAATCTTTGACTGCTAGTCTGGCATGGGTACGAGTTGAGGACTATGTCAAGGTTCAAACCAATGTTCGTCACACTTGCGAGCAAAATGAGGACATGGACGGCTATGGTTGGGACGCCTACGATCCACGCACTGGAGGTGTGCAGACGATTCACGACAAGGGCAATGGCATCGATCTGGAGACCAGCTTTGTTACCATCAGCGAAGGTGCATGGGCAGCAAGGATCAAGGGCACACCAAGAGAGGATGCGGAGCCTATGGCGGGCAGTCAGAATGGAATTGACACTCTCAAGACCGCGGTGATCTTCAACCTTGGCTTGGAGGGTCTCGGTAGCCTTGAGGCAGCAGGCGTCGACGAAGCAGAAGAGCTTGGATACGAAGGCGATGTTGTCTTTAATGGCCACACCAGCGAGCTGGGCGAGTTTACGGTGACGATCACCGAGCCCGAGAGCAATGCTCACCCTGAAACCGTTCACCCGGCTGGCAAATCGAAACCGCTTGATCACACACTTGTGCACTCTCTACAAACGCCTGAAGAGGCTTTGTGGCAGGTTAAGCCGCTGCTGTTCGGATCGATGAAGACGACCATCGACGGATATGTGGAGGAATATACCACCGAGAAGATGCCACCGCCATGGCAGACGTACACCATTCAAAACAAGCCGGGCCAGGGCAACATGCACTTGGTCCAGAAGGTCTTCGAGGGAGCCTTTGAATTTGACATCCTGTTCAAACCGAAGAGTCGTGAGATGTCTTTCTCTTCCGACTACGTCACCAAGCAAATCGAGACCACTCTCAAGAACTTCAACAAGAAGTACCTGGACGTGTTGAAGCCGCAGGGACCGTACACGCTTTCTAAGTATGTCGAGTTCTCCAAGAGCCTGTTCAGTAACCTGATCGGTGGTATTGGCTATTTCTACGGTGACCAGGTCGTCGACCGCTCCTACGCTCCCGAATATGACGAGGAAAATGAAGGTTTCTGGATGGAGGCGGCTGAGGCGCGCGCGAGGAAGCAGAACAAGCTGGAGGGCCCATACGAGCTTTTCACTGCCGTCCCTTCGCGACCTTTCTTCCCTCGTGGCTTCCTGTGGGACGAAGGTTTCCATCTTCTACCAATCATGGACTGGGACCCCGAACTCACCATGCAGATCTTATCCAGCTGGTTCAATCTCATGGACGAGGATGGCTGGATTGGACGTGAGCAGATTCTAGGGAGTGAGGCTAGATCGAAGGTCCCGCCCGAGTTCCAGGTTCAATACCCACACTACGCCAACCCCCCTACGCTGTTCACAGCGGTTGAAGGACTCCTCGACAAGGCAGAGAACAAGGACAGCGGGTCTCACAATACGCTGGCCGACCCTGAGAAGGTTAGAGCTTGGCTTAAATCTATTTACCCGTTGCTGCAGCGCCACTTTGATTGGTACCGCAAGACCCAGTATGGTGACCTGAAGTCGTATGATCGCCCGGCTTTCTCTTCGAAGGAGGGCTATCGCTGGCGTGGACGCACCGAGCAGCACATCCTGACTTCTGGTCTTGATGACTACCCTCGCGCGCAACCACCGCACCCTGGTGAGCTGCACACCGACTTGATCAGCTGGATGGGGCTTTTCAGCCGCAACATGCGTCGCATTGCCGGATACTTGGGCGAGACTGAAGACGAGGCGAAATACACCAAGATCGCTGAAGCCATTCGTCGTAACGTTGATGATCTTCATTGGGACGCCGAGGCGAAGACGTACTGCGATGCGACCATCGATGACTACGAAGAGAGCATTCACGTCTGCCACAAGGGCTACATTTCCATCTTCCCCTTCATGACTGGTCTGCTTGGTCCGGACCATGAGCACCTTGGCGATATTCTGGACCTGATCGGTGATAAGGACGAGCTCTGGTCGCCTCACGGCATTCGCAGTCTGAGCAAGCAGGATGAGCACTATGGAACTGCTGAGAACTACTGGCGCAGCCCTGTTTGGATGCCTTTGAACTACCTCATCGTGAAGAACCTGCTTGTAAGTAAACGCAGCCGGGTGGCATAGACGGGATTCGAGCTAACATGATAATACAGGACATCGCACAGCAGCCTGGCCCACAACGGAAGCGTGCCACCGATATGTATACCGAGTTGCGCCAGAACCTGGTCGACACCGTGTACAACTCATGGCTCGAGACTGGCTTCGCATGGGAGCAATACAACCCGGAGACTGGCGCTGGTCAGCGCACTCAGCATTTCACCGGCTGGACCAGCATGATCGTCAAGATCATGAACTTCCCCGATCTCAGCGGTAAGAGCGGTGGTCATGATGAGTTGTAAAGAAAAAGTACTGCCATGCAAGGCCTGGACTTCGAAATTTGATGAATAGATCTCTGTAGGAAGTCGTATAGATAAAACTACCAAGAACGCCGTAACCGGCAAAAAGTTGCGCATCTCTCCATCCTGGCCTTCGTCTCAGCCCTTCACGTCGGCGTCATTGAGCCCCTTCCTATTCTCCAGCCCACCTTCACCGAAGTCTCGCAACCCTGCTGTGTCGAGTTCGCCACCAAATCCTCGTCAAGTACTGTCTCGCCCGGCGGGAAAAGCACAATAACCGTACTCCCCCCATATCGAAAAGCGCCCAGACACTGACCACGCTGGACTTCCGCACCTTGCATTATACCAGGATTATAGACAATGCTGCCAACGAGCATCGCGCCCACTGCGACAATAGCCACGGGCGCCCCCGTCGCCGTCCGCCGCATGAGCATGACGGAACGCCTGTTCTCGCAGAAAACGTCAAGCGTGCCCGGCTGCGTGACCGCTTGCGGGTTGACGGTGTAGTACGTGCCGGGGATTTCTGTGACGCTCTCGATTCGAGCGTCGATGGGGGAGTGCCAGCGGTGGTAGTCTTGCGGCGCCAGTCTTGCGATTGCTATGCTTCCGCCGTTGAATTTCTCCGCCAGCTTTTCTGATTCGAGCAGTCTGGCCAGCGTGAACCCGTACCCTTTGATCCAGTACTTAGTCGCTTGATCCGTCGTTGGAAAAACCGTCAAGCGACAATCAGCAGGCGAGGAGACGGCGAGCGGATCCTCCGGGTCGGCAATCGGTCTTGCCGCAGGAATGATCTCTCTCGCGAAGAAATCGTTGAAAGTGGCGTACTTCTCCGGATCCGGCTGCAGCATTTCCTTCAAACTCTCACCCAGCCCGAAAGATTCGACGAAAGGTTTGATGTGCTTCTTGCTCGCGGGCGAGTCGTACAGGGCGCCCATCTTCTCGCTCTGCTGCTTCAGCAGCGCCTGCACGCGCTTCCAGTGCAGTGCCGCCTCCTGCTCCGAGCCGTAGTAGAGGAAGTGCATGCCCAGGCGCACGTAGATGGACATGGGCTCCCAGGATTTCTTGCCGGTCTCTCGGTCGATCACATAGTTGCCTAGGTGCCAGGCGTTTTCGAAGTCTTCGATTGATGCATAGGGAAAGAGGGAGCGGATGTATGTGGTCGCTTTGCTGCTGGTTGAGGGGTTGTGGGGCGCTTCTGTTGTTTTGGAATGCGTGGTGAGGGTGTCGAGCCCTTGGGTTAGATTGTCGATGTGTTCGTTTGATTGAGGGAAATTGTTTGGTGGCTTGGAGGGAGAGGACATTTTGGATGGCGGGTGATCCGGATCAGTTTCGTAGGTATGTCGCTAAGGTGGGAAGCCTACGGTTGGTATTGAGAACTGTGGTGGTGTGAGCCTCATGCGATGTGCCATGGTCTCGAGGTTCGCCCTTCCTCTACGTCAATGTTGTGGTGAAGAAGCGGCGTTCAGCTGAGGCACAGAAAGCGCGAAGACGTGAATGCGGTTACATGAAGACATTCGATGATCAAACATGTACTATTATGGTGCCCTCGTTGGCTCATGTGACAATAATATTGTACCTTTCGGATTTAGATCAGTAACTTCAATTTCTCGTCCATGAATCTCTTTTCGTATTGTGAGGTTGAAATGGTAGCAAGGTATTATTGACACTGGCAGTCTATACAAAATAAAACGATCTATCTGCTATCGATGGTATCTTCCCTCCAAAAAATTGAAAATGCAATGAAACGCAAGTAAATGCAAAATGCATAATGCAGGCTAGATATATATACGGCTGCCATGAACTACCCGATAAAGCACTTTAAGTAGTGAAACACATCTGACCAAGGGCCTTCTTCGGATTGGCATTCTCCTTGATCCGCTGCCACCTTGTCCTATTTTCGAGCTCGAGCTGGTGCTGTGCGATGTAGTTTTCTTCCTGGACGTTGTGCTTGCCGACAATGCTCAGGAAAACCTGGTCGAGAGTCGCTTGTGAGACGGAGTAATACTCGAACCCAAGCTTCTCTTTGTTCGCTTCGAGCTGCGCGAAGAGCGCACTGATGCCACTTCTAGCCAAGCCCATTGAGTTTTCTTTCTCGAGAGCACCACTCTTGCCGAGACTGCTGTCGCTGCTGCTGTCTCTGCTGTTCATGTCCGCTGCTGCCATCTTGCTGGCGGGAACGCTGAAGCGGAATTGACCGTGGAATGAACGCTCTTCGATATCGGCACCCGGGAATGTGGTGGTGGCAAATTCCCTGATCTCGGCCATGGCTTCTTCGCTCGTGTAAGGCGCGTCTTTGTGAACGAGATGAATGTGCAGCGCATCACTGTGCTTCTTGCGCAGCTGATCCGCTGTGCCGAGTGCAAGCATGTGGCGAGCCATAATACCAGCACGATCGGCGAGAGCGTCGGCTTCCTCCATGCTGTGCGTGGTGAGCACGAGAGAGCGACCGGAAGACACGGATTGCAGAGTGCGCCACATGATGCGCTTCGATGCGGCGTCCATACCACTGCTTGGCTCGTCGAGTAGGATGACGGATGGATTGCCCATGAGTGCGATTCCGAGACTGAGCTTGCGCTTGTTACCGCCGGAGAGCTTGGCTGCCATGCGTGTTTTGAAGGGCTCCAGTCCGACAGCGTGGATGACCTTGTCGACATTGTCTTCCACGTTGGGCACGCCGCGAGCGCGAGCGTAGAAGCGAAGGTGCTCGATGGCGGTCATTTGATCCATCGCATCGTGTTGCGGGCAAACACCCAAATTCTGCCTAGCCGCCGCGCGATGAGTGATGATAGACCTGTCTTCAACGCGAATATCACTGGATTTTCCAGAAGGTCGGGTATCGCCCCGGATCATGTTCATTGTTGTCGATTTACCAGCACCGTTGGGGCCGAGGAGAGCAAAGACCTCGCCTCGCGGGACTCCAAAGGTAATATCGTTGACAGCGGTATTAGATCCGAAGGTCTTCGTCGTGTGCAGGACACGCAACTCATCATTGCTAGCATCGACCCTCTTCATTTCGGTGAAGACTTCGGGATCGACCTCCTCAGTCTCCTCGGCGTCCGGCTCACGATGCTGCTTCCTCGTTAAGAACGCTGGCTTGTATCCACTGTCCCACCAAACCAGAGCGATCGTGAAGATGATCGATTGTACAATGAGGTACAGAATGCATGCACCATACACACTGATGTCTCCGGGGTAAGCAGCCGGCTCATTGTTCTCGCGACAAAGAATTGAGAAAACGTTAAGTGTCGACGCGAGAGTCCTGAAGAGATTGCCAGAGGGGAAGATGGCGGCGATCACGTAATGCGCAATGTCGACAGACTGGTCGATCTCAGATGGTTCTGCGAACGTGTTGAGAACCATGTAGACGACAAAGTAGATCAAGAAGAAGCAGCACTGCCCGCCGGAGGCGAACGCAAACGTCGCCAGCTGGCTAGTGGTGAATAGTGACACGACATAAGCCATCAACAGCGCGGAAAGGCCATAGAGCATGAATACCACGAAGACGTATCCAATGGCGTAGAAAGCGGCGGGAGCAGCGGCAGCGAACATGATAGTTGTGATCGCACTGACCAGGAGAACGATGCAAAAGTCGAACGCGGTGTAAGCGATCCACAGAGGTCCAGCACGAACACCGTTGCTGTAGTGTAGAGCTCTGACTGTCCGCAAGCGCTCGACGTTGGTGTACAAGGCGAAGAATCCTGGATAGGCACTCATAGCAAGGCCGAGATACAAGATGAATTGCAGTGTTTGGCCCAGGCTTGGCTGCCATTGTGTATTGAAAGGCTGGAAACTGGTGTAAATGGGGGTCTCGGTCAGAGCGACATTCATCAAGTTTTGGACGGCAACGGCAAAGTAGACCTCATAATCTCCTCGCCAGGCGAAGGTCGGCGTGTCACCAAGGAAAAAGCCACCAGGAAGAGTGGTGGCGTAATTAGTGTTGATGTAGTCTCTCAGTCCTTGCACCGAGTCGATTTGCTCGATGTTCAGCCCTGGGTATAGCGTGTCGGTGATCTGCGTTGAGATGGTACTTGACGGTCCTGCGGGAATGGGCTGGTCCTCCAGAGAGGAGTAAAGTCTGCAGCGAGATAGGCGCGTCCTGTGAAGCATTTTCGTTGGGGTCGCAGGTAGCGAGTTCGCGGCCTTGGACGAAAAGCGTGACCAAGCCACCAGCAATGATTGGGATCAACAATGCTGCAAGGTATGGCAGTGGGTTGCGTCGAAGGATGATCCAGCGTTTCTGGAAAAGAACCCAAGTCTGTCCGAGAAAAGACAAGTTTTTGCCCTTGGCGAGCTGAAGCTCTTTCTTCACGGGGCCAACATTTTCAGATGAGGACGTTGGGGTGACTATCTCGCCTGGATCCTTTTCGAGTTCAGCTTTCACCTCACCAGCTAGGTTGAGAAAGACATCCTCCAGCTGAGGTCCGTTGACTTGATAATCCAATACTCCCGCCTTCTCTAGTTCCACAACGAAGTGAGCTGCTGTAGCAGAATCGGCGAGGCGATACACGGTCTGATCGCGTTGGACTTCCTTGGGATATTGCTCGAGTTCTGCAGGCAGTTCTCTCTTGTTTTCATGATAGATGCGCACGCGGTATCCACCACCGAGTTCATGCTTCAGAGCGACAGACGATCCGTGGGCAACAACTTTACCCTTCGAGATAATCATGACATCATCCGATAGAAGATCAGCTTCGTCCAAGAAATGGGTCGTCAGAATCATAGAACGCTTTCCACGCTCCGCGAGGATGATATCCCAGATCTTGCGTCTGCTGAGCGGATCAAGACCGGAGCTGACCTCGTCAAGCATACAGAGACTCGACCCTCCCGTGAGCATCATCGCGAGTTGACATTTGCGTTTCTGACCGCCGGAGAGCGTGCTTGACTTGGCGCCTAGCTTCTGCTGCAGATCGCAATCCGTAACGAGCTGCTTCATAGTTTCCTTGGAATCGATGGTAGTAGCTTTGAGGCGATTGAAGATCCTGACGTGCTCGTATACGGTGAGTTCGTCCCAAAGCACGTTCTTTTGCGGGCAGAGACCGATGCCTCCCGCTGCCTCCATCTCAATTGATCCCTCAGTAGGTCTTTGCAGTCCAGCAAGCATATCGAGCGTGGTACTCTTGCCACTTCCGTTGGATCCCAAAAGAATCATCACCTGACCCCTCAAGACCGATATGGTGATGTCATCCACAGCCTTGACCGTTTGTCGTGGATCTTTCGAGAATCGAGACCAGAGATTCCTGTAGAGCCAGCTTTGGGGGAAGTACTTCTTGACTCCAACGATTTTGACAGTCTCAGGGCTGCTTCCAGTATCATGCCGCAAAGTCCTGGCCTTGGAGGCTGTTCCATACAGCTGTCGCTCGATGAGCGCACCGATGACTGGATACAGAACGAATTGAATGGCGCAAAAGATGAAGAACACGTATCCCGGAACTTGCCAAGGAGAACCCGGTGGGCCCTGACTGAGGTCGACGGGGATTTCGTTTTGCTGCCAGTATGCCATGTAGATAGTGAACAGAGTAAATGTCATTGGCGGGAACAACAAACTCAAGATGTACACTGCGCCGTCCGTAGTTGGCGGTGCAACTTGTACAATGATCGCGAGGACGATCGAGACGATAGTGACCGTGATACCAGAGAGCTGGGCTTTGCGGAAGAGACAAGCAAAAGCGATAGAGTAGCTTGTCAAGGCGAGACCAGCCATGATGTAAAAGCCCACCAAAGTACCAGCAGGCGAGTCCGGATAGTTGAGAACGGTGACGATTGCCGCTCCGATGACCCATGACGGGAAGTAAATGACGGAAAATGCGAAATGAATGGAAGCAAGACGTGCAGCTTGTGGTTCCCACCTGCGCTTATTTGGCATCATCGCTTCAATCAGCTGCGACATGCCCAATTCTCGCTCCGATGCTAATTGTCCAGTGAGCTGGTAAGCGACACCAACAAAACCAATAAAATATGCAAGACCGAGAATGTTGATGATAGAGTTCATGTAAAGCCTGACAATATTGGCGTCTCGCTCTTCGTTCGTCTTAGAAGTGTAAGGGAATGTCTGCACTTGGTCGGGCAGAGTCGCTCCTTCCACTAACGCGATCTCTCTGTCGATAGCATGCTGTAGAGGCAAGACGTAGATTTCAGGGTCGTTGTTGTCTTGATCCACAAACACACGGCCTCCGAGCGCACCATCCGCACGAAGGGTGTAGTTCCAGATCTGGCCATCTCCCTCGGTTGGCGAAGAAATGAACGATACAGCGCCAAAGCAGTTCGATACGGATCGAATGGTGCTTCGGCAGATGGTCATTAGTTCCGTTTCTTGTTCAACGGTCTGAACGGACAGCCCAGCTTGAGTGAGTGTGTCCGAGATTGGCGTGATGACTTCCGATATTTGGCCTCCAGTAAAGCCATTGTTGACGAAGACAAAAGTGTTTCTGCCTCCTCCACTGCTAGCAACAGCATCCGGCAACGAGCGCAGAGGAACTGTGCCGCCGACTCCAAATTCACTGGGCGGCACGAAGAAGTTCTTCGCATATGAGATGAAGAAGAAGAAAATAATTGGCGCGAAGAAGGCGCGGATCAGAGTGCCGAGCCATTGTCGCCAGAAGCAGATCAGCAGCGTCTTTTCGACCAGCGCATACCACTGCCGTATGAGTCCCATATTGTTGTCGTCGCAGGCAAATGCCCGCTATGTACGAGAGTCCGTTTGCCTAACAGCAAAGAAGGTGGCGACGAGATGTCGTTATATCGTGAGAGTACGTGGCAAACGGCCAATCATGGTTGTCAAGCTCCGATGCAATAGATGCGATATGCGACGCGCAAGATACTCCGTGGTCCGAGAGGCAGAATGTGTGTATATTGATAAAATGCAAAGAAAAGTAAGGATGAAAACAATGTATTACTATGCAATCTAACAAACCGCCTTGTCGACAAGGAGGCGAGGCGCAGGTGTCTGACGTGCACGACTCTCGAAAGCGGACGAAACTGCTCCGGCAGGATGCCCAGAGTAGGCCAAGACGAGGATTCGCCTGGCGGATGGACCAGACGGTAGGCGGCCGAGAAATCGACTCGCTTAATTTGGGATGACAGATTGGCACTTCCTTCTTGTCAAAACAGCTTGTCTTCGCACGTTGTTGCTGCTAGAAAGCAGATGCGTTTGTAACGCTATGGTGGCGGCCACCTGAGGCAAGCTGGACTAAAAACGGCAGAGAAATGAATATCTTCCTTCGACTTGATCCAGCGACCTCACGAATCAGAAATGACGTGTCGCTGGAACAAAGCCCTGAAGGCTGGAAGAGTGACTTTCCTTCACGCTAACGGCCGTAGCCGAGGTCTCCTTATTGGGTCTCTCGGCTCTCTTTGGCGGTACCAAGCCCATCTGCCCAGATCTCCGCCCTCCACGTTCGCTTTCGCGGTTATGCGGACTAGGGCTACGATTTTCTGTATACGATATACGAGCAACCTACAAATGAAGCGTCAACTGCAGCTCTACGTCGAAGTGATGCTGTGTTGTGGCTTTGCTACACAAAATTGAATGTTATCATCAAGCATATAATAGATGACCCTAGCTCTGCTCGCGAGAATTACCACTAAACATCGCTCTTCGCCACCGGATGAGAGGCAGATATCACGGCTTGCTTTTCCTGCTCATCACTTTGGCTCACTGGCAACACCGAGCTTTGCCTCCTTGGATCCTTGCCACCCTGCGTAGTCAGCGTCAGGAAAGGCACCAACCCTATAGAAACCACCGAACAAGCCGTCGCAAACCAAAAAGTGGCCGTGAAAGGCTGAGTCCCGACATCCCAGTAAGAGGCCATAGAAGGGGACTTTTGCACAGCGTTGAACAAAGCCGTACAAATGCCAAACCCAATGGTCATGCACAGCCTAGTGACCGTTTGGAAAATACCGCCTGCGATGCTCTGCTGGGCCGGCGGTAAGGACGACATGACGTACATGTTCGCCACGTTGAACTCGAGATCTGCTCCTACCACCATAAGGATGAATGAAGGGAAGCTGAAAACCCAGTAGCTGGACGAGCGGCGATTCACCGCCAGCAAGAGGAACGCGACGGTGTACGCGGCCGTGCCGATGTACATGAGCAGCTTGTTTGAGATTTTGTGCTAGACCATACCGGCAAAGACGTTGACGATGATTCCCATGACCGCCATGGGGAGAACATGCACCGCGACTTGCAGAGCTGACATGTCCCAGACGTCTTGGAAAAACAGAGCGATGAAGAATGCGCCGGGCGAAAACGCCAGAAACCCAAGCATCAATATCCCCAAGGACAGGGCGAAGTTTCGATCTTTCCACATCCACATGGGCACAAGTGGATGTGGAATCCAGAGCTCCCAGAAAACAAATCCAATCATAAGCAGTGCACCAACAATCAACAGAGCGAGGACATAGCTGGTTCGCCAGCCTTGCGGGGCATCTTCTCCCAGACTCAGTGCCGCAGAGAACATCCCAATACCACCGATGGTCATGATCACGCCAACAATGTCGAATCGTTTCAGCGTCTCTCTGTTGAACGGTTGCTTGTCCGTAGGATCCCTAGGCACAGTAAACCAGCCCAGAACAGAAAAGAACAGGAACATGATAGCCAACCAGTAGTAGCTCGCCCTCCAATTGACGATGTTCGTCGCCACGCCACTGAAGATAGTCCCAAAGACGAAACCCAGAGGATTCCCTCCAGAAAAACAAGCAAACGCAAGGTTCTTCCGCTTGCTCGGCTTCTCATACACGATCCCCAACAGTCCGACGGCAGGAGGCACCGCGCTCGCGGAGAAAAGGCCCATAACACCACTAAAGACGTCGAGCGTGATGGCGTCCGTCGCAAAGCCCGCCACGAGCGAGAACACGGCGAAAAGCAGCATCGAGGCGACGAACATGATCTTCCTGCCGAACAGATCCGCCACTCCGCCGAAGAAGAGCAGGAACGCGCCGCTCGCTAGTGAAGTCGCCGATGTAAGCCATGTGATTTCCGCAGTGCTCAAGTTGAGGTCCCGCCCAACGAAAGAGGATATCACCGTGACCATGCCGGAGACGTACGCAGGCATGGCGATGGCCATCGTGCAGGTGAGGACGAAGAGGATTTCTTGGAATGTGTTGCTGAAGCAGTCGGGTCTGCGATTGTTCGTTTGCACTGGGTGGAGAGACTCCATGTTCGCTTCGTCCGTGGCATTTTGATGATCCGTTGTCGTTGGCTCCATTGCGAGAGCAGGACGTGGGACGAGCTGTCAAGGTATAACATCTACCTTTTCCGGTTATCCAGGCGATGCGATCACAGCCATCTTGATGCTATAGCCCGCGCTTTAATGGCGACAAGGAAAAGGAGTGTGTATTGGTAATTGGTGCGGAATATCTGACGATCATCCATCGCGACAACGGAACAACAGCCGCGGGGCCATGATTGATCAACCGAATCGACCTTAGCCTGAACGGCTGCAAATCTACACCAACCCTAGCCCTACGTGAGCTTGCTAACTTATGTGAGAGTGTCGACACTATCGCCTCGTTTGTGTCTTCGCTACGTTTTATATTCCAGCCATACAATCCGTGGTATACCTGTGAGAGATAGCGATTTCCAAGCCGTAGTACCGCACGCAGTGTGCAGATCAGTCGTCTCAGGTGAAGCTGAGCCTGACTTCAAACCACACGGCATACATGCGGAAAGCCCCCCCAAAGTACAATGTCATTTCGCCATATGTGGTCGAACAACATGACGAAGCGGATGCGAGCTGCGGCAAATGCAGGTGAATTCATATGAAGTATTTCAAATGCTAAATTCACGGATCTATAAGTCTCATCATCGCATCTATCAAGCGACTCTAAGCAAAACTGGCTTGCTTTCACCCAGCGTTCCCGAGCCATCACCAGCTTGCAAGCTCAGCGCCGAGCGTGCTGTGGCCGTCAACTCCAAAGTCCCCGAAACCAGCGGACAAAGCGCGAACTCCACCTCCCTCTTCTCTCCAGCCTTCAATGCAGCGACGAAGCGCGAAAGGGTGCCCACGACTGTCGTACGGGAATCTTCTTGGGCCTGGATTGGTAGACCGGCAATCCTGGGCTGAACTTCAACAAGAAGAGGCGCGGAGCGGGTGAATCGGTTGTGGATGGTGATTCGGACGGCGATGAAAGAGCCGACTGAAGCTGTTGGAGAGGTGGAGGAGGCATCCTGTAGAGTGAGTTGGACGGCTATGGCCGGACCACACAGAACGTCAATCGCCTCAGATCGCAGCGGAAGATTATGCATGAGGACTTGGCCGTGTCGAGATTCCACCTCCCACGTGATGCGGATGCGTTCAAGCAGCGCCTTCCGGATCTCCTCGACATTGGGATCGCTCGTGATCTCGGAGACCCAGCGGCGCAATTTCATGTAAATCCGCCGCACCTCGCCAGGTGCCATGCTGCCTTGGAGCTGAACGGCCCAAGTGTCAGATTCCCGCACACTGCAAGCGAATGATGCAGACCTTGGCCAGGCGTTACCGAGATCGAATGACACGCACATCATGCCTTCTTCAGCCTCGTCCGACACGTCGAGATGGTGCGCTTGCAGCGCAGCGTTGACTGTTGCCACGATCGGAATCGATAGCATCCGCGCGAAACCGCTGTCTTTGCCAATCCCTGCGTAGAAAACATCTGCTCGCATGTGGGACATACCAGCTCTGCCAACGATTTCTAGCACAATGTTGGCAGATTGTTTCGGCAAGATGGCTGAAGGTGAACCTTTAGCGACCGAGAGGCCCTCGACATTGCCAACAATATCCAGAATCTTGGCTTCAGACGATGTCGTGTTCTCTATTGTAGCCTCGAATGTCTGTTTCTCACCCTCTAGCAACATGATGCTAGACTCCGGCAGAGAAGTGCCCTTCAAGGTAAGGGCTGGAAGTGAGGGGATGATCTCGACAGACACAGTAGCATATCCCGGTTCTGCAATTTTCTGTTTCGGATCTCGATCACCAGATCGCGCTTCTTGTCCCAGATTTTTGATGACCAATGACTTGCGTTCTGACCAAGGCTTTCGGACGATTGGGAAGTATGCTTCTCGGAAGCTGGCCATCTTTATCCGACATCCTGTGATCTTCGTCTTGCCGTCTGCAGCAGGAGTGACTGGGACGGCAATACGCTGGAATCGCGAGGGTCCTATGTGCAGTACTCCACATTTCGTCGCGAGTGGAACGCCCTCAGTAACCAAAACCACGGACTCGATGTCGAGTACGATCTCGTATGGATTCTGTAACGTTAAGACACACTCAATAGGCTCGCCTTGCACAAGAATCGC
This sequence comes from Cladosporium sp. IMV 00045, assembly GCA_001931905.2. Taxonomy (NCBI): domain Eukaryota; kingdom Fungi; phylum Ascomycota; class Dothideomycetes; order Cladosporiales; family Cladosporiaceae; genus Cladosporium; species Cladosporium sp. IMV 00045. Next base: position 13,116 of record MSJI02000933.1, on the reverse strand, counting down.
AGTCCGATCAGCGGTTGCCTGACGTCGTGCATTCGGATCGTACAGCAAAGGGTTCGATGGGTCTTGCTGTGATGACGATGGTCTGGTGCCTTTCAGCTTCGCCCAATCTATAAGCTCGATAGCTGTCGACATGGGCGAGAACGCGACATCTCTCAGTAGGTATGGATCCCAATAGTCTGCCTGGGTGTCGGTGAGGCCAAGTTGTCTTGACACGCCGATTGTCCTGCTGATGGTGGAGGCTAAGTGAGCTTGCTCGTCTTGCGCTATCGCAACTCCGCCGTCTAGTGTCTCATTGTCAACTGCAGCATTGGGCCCAGCGGAAGCGAAGAAAGAGGCAATCAGACGCAGGATACCATAGGGGTCTGGCGAAGCTTCACACAAGGCCAGCAACTCTCTAAGTGTGCTAAACTTGAGCATATCACCTCCGAAAGCTTTGGGCCTAGTGCGATTGAGTTTCTGCTCTGATGCCTCGCTCTCGCTAGGCTCGTTACCACCAAGCAGATTTACACCGTATATGTTGGCAACATCAGCTATCATGCTGAGCAGCCCTCCACTCTCTTTGATTGAAGCTGTGAGCGCGTCGGCGCCATGCTCTGCGGAAAGACTTGCGGCAGGGTGGATGCCCATTTCAGCAGCTCCAAGCTTCCGCGCTTGGTTGAGTGCGGCAGTCAGTCTGACAACAAGTTCTTTGATTGTCATTGCTTTCTTGCGTTCCATATGCAAGATTGAGTACACGGAAGCAATACCACCAAGCAGTGTCAATTGGTCGGGAATTGATATATTGTCTTCACCGGCGGGTAGAGCGGTGACAAGGACCTCTGCAATCGCATTCTTTGCGAGAAGTCGAGTTCCGTAAGTCGGCGGCGACTTTGTCGCAGTGTCTGAGCTCGTAGTTTGTGTGCTGGTGGTGTCGCCTTGCAAAATTTGCTTCAATGCAGGCGCGTCTAGAGCGCCCAAATTGTTATGGAGCATCGCAAGTATCTTAGAGCCTCGGACTGTAGCTTCACACGCAAGCAGAGAAGGTAGCTCTAACGGGCCCTCGCTCGACCGGTACAAAATGAGGATTTGCCGCACAAGGTCTGGCAGCATGGCAGAAAGTCGTCGCAGAGAATTTTTGAGGGACGGATCTCCAGATGATTCAATAGAGAAGCGTTGCGCAGCCTGTTTTCCACCAGCCTTCTCCACCACTTGTTGGCATATAGCTGGAACCTGAAACTCTATACCAGCCCAGGCTTGGAGCAATTGACAAACGACGATATTTTCAAGACCTTTCGCGAGCCAGAGATTATCCTGCAATGTCCTTGCGGTGTTGGTATGCTCGGTCAATAATTGCAGAGCGTCAGACCACATTCCTGCCATCATATATAGCGAGCCAACAACGATGCTCACTCTAGCTTTACCGCGCTTCTTGGTCTTTTCTGCGGAAGTGTTTGTTCCAAAGCCTTGGATTGGCACACGGTCTTGGCTAGATCCTCTGCCATTGGCGCCTCGATTGCTATCAGATCTTGCGAGGGTGTTGGTGCTGGGAACATGATCCATTGAAGTGCCGGGTGATGTAATGCTGCGGGAAGGAGGTCTTGACGGGCCTTCATCGCCTGGTGGCGGGCTACTGACGTCTCGTGGCGTGCCATAACCGGAGCCTGGGACAGACTTGGTGTCTCCATCTCGCATCCATGAGGCTCGCTGAACATGCCTCGACGGTTGCCCAGGCGTCGGAATACTTGGGGAGACTTGCATAGCCTGCACGTATGTAGACAGCTCACGCAGGAAACGAACCGCCAGGGTCTGCATTGCGTTCACAAGGGATGGATGTCCCGCTTCATGAGGCTGCTCCACCAAAGTCGCGTTTTCTTGGTGTCCGAGGATGTTGTCCCTTTTCTCTCCCAGCACCAGAAGATGCCTGTGTACTACTCGTGGATGCTTTTCGCGCAAATAGTTTGCGGCAGCCTTGAGCTCTTTGCTCCCTTCGTCTTCATTATCGCCCAGTCCACCCACTACGCCAACAACAAGTAGTGGCTCCCTGAATATGTCATATGGGCTCAACTGTAGTACAGCATCGCTGACGCCGCTTGTGGTATAGTTCAGCAGCAGGCATCCCTGCTCGAACTTTCGAGGGGAGAGTAAGAAGTCCGAGTCCCCTGAGTATTCTTTAAGGTCGTGATGTCGTATAAGGGCGGTCTCATCTTGTAGTCGTCGTACAAAATCCAAAAATTCCTGTCGCTCTATGTGGCCAACAGGAAGCACGAGCACTCGTATGTGTGCCGCGGCTACGGGAGAGAAACGATCCATTAGTGTCAGTAATGCGCGGCATTATGCTATGTGTCTCGCGGTGGTCATTTGGCCATCGTGATAGTCGTAGATAAGAACGTGTGGGCGTGTCGTTTGGTGTGGATCGAGATGATATCGGTCTCGTGACCCGTCTCGACTAGCGACAACACAATCGATCAGATGTAGCTTGGATAGGACGACATGTGTTCACGGCATCCGTTCGCCACGGGGCATCACCCTAGCTCGGCAGCTCCATGCGACCTCACGCGAGCGGGCCGTGGCTCGAGCGGAAGGAGCGAGCCGAAAGTGAACTGACGTCTAGGCCACTTGCGCGCCGCTTTTGCTCACACATCATCGTCAACCCACACCTGACCTGCATCTCACCCTCCCTCCTCGTGCTCTCTCAGTAGGTAGTGTGTGTGTATGTGATCATGGCTACTTGAGCTCTGACATAGAAAGCCGCGCGAAGTCCACATGGAGACTCTGTACCTTTGCTGGACCCTCTATTTTCGGACGGCACGATGAAATTGCCTTCACACGATCCCGCTTTCTTCACAACGCCACGTCTGGCCTGAGATATAGGCCCAAAGGATCTGTCACCCGAAGTATATCTTGCTATGCTGCTGGACCTGTCAACGTTTAAGCTTGAGGCTTGCCGGCCTCGGTAACAAATAAAATCTTGCTATATGGACGAAAAGGATGTCTGGAATACGCCCGAGTGGAGGCCATTGTCGAGCCTGGGTTCTGGAGGGCTACATTCGACAAGCAATTCACGCCGAGGCAGTCTTGATGCTGGACTCTCAACCGGATCACTTCACCATGATGCCTTGTCATTAGAGACAAGGACATGCGACACGCTGGTAGAATGCCTCGAAACGGATGGGCCACTTCAGGCTGCCCTTCAACGAAGCAAAGACACCTTTCAACGACATGCAAAATGGTTCACCCAGGAAGGCCTAGCAAAGCTCTTGCGGACCGCGCTGTTCCGGACAGCCAATTCCAGGGCGACCGTCGACCTATATGCTGCCCTGGAATTTATTGACTCCATTGGCACCTTCGCTGTCATGCCACCTGAGAGCGTCTTCCCGGCCGTACGCTTCATCGCGTATACATACTACCAAGGAACCAGGATGAACAAACACAAGAGTCTAGCGGACAAAGCCTGGGCCGTCTTCCAACACATGCTGCAGAGCCATCTCAGCCACCAGGTGATAGGAGCCTTACTCGACATACTCAGCTTTGCTCAGCAGTACCAGAGCAAAACAGAATTTGCTGCAGCTTCGGGAGCACTAAGGCTGATAGAGGAGAAATTACCGCTCGGAGATCGCGCCGAGCTTCGACCACCTTTCGTGCCTGTCTTTCAGCTACTGCCGTGCCTCCGTTCAGTTGCGCAAGGCAGCGACGAGATATTAAAAGAACAAGTGTTTTGCATTCTCAGCCGCATCTTCAACGAGGAGCTAGCCATCAATGACTTGAGGAATAGTTCCAGCTGGGATGTGTGCGTTGATGTGCTCGAGATTTGCTACGGCTCTGCACAAGATGAAGATACGCGGAACATACTTGAGCACGTTGCCACATATTCCCCTAACCTCGAAAGGAGGACTCTCGAAAGGATTGCATATGTCTTCATTAAAGCAGGCCAGCCGCTCACTGAGCCCATGCTTGAAGCAATGTTCAGTGCACCGGTTGCAAACTCTTTGGATGAAGCGCCTCCACTCGTGCAGCACAAGGACTTGTTTCATTTACTGTGTCGCTCACCTGAGCCAGAGCATCACGTGGCCCTCGAACGGCTGATTGGCTTGCATCTGGGCTCGATTATCTATTCCGAAGGCGACGTGGCTTGGGAGAGCTTGGTAGACATGTGTGAAGCTCAAGCTGAGTGCGAGGATTGCACCATTCAAGCCGCAATACTGTGTACGGGTGCAGTTGGGACCATTTTCCATCGCGCTTTCGCGTATCCACAGACATCAGACCGACTCACCAGGACGATAAAGAAGCTTGTCGATGTCACAACCAATCTCGCAATATCCGCCTTCACAGCTGAGGCTAGGATGGTTGCATTGAGGGTACTCTCACGCTTGCGCGCTGCGGTAGACGGCACTGTCTTTCTTTCAGGCGACGACGAGTTGAGCAATGTACCCTCTGCTCCTACGCTACCAAACGAACAAAAGGCTATCGACTTACCACTGGAGAAATGGATGGATCACCTTGTTGCGCTGATTGATGGGCACGCCACGAGTCAGGACCAGCATTGCTTGAACTTTGTGTTGGCAACACTGCCTGAACAGCTCAGCAATCTCTCGCTGTTCTACAAGCGGCCACAATATCCGAAAGGACTTTACCAGATCGCCTGTGCCCGACTGAATGCTGGAGGTGGACCTCACGCAGCATCGTTCGTCCATCTACTCACGACACTCATCAGCTATCGCGGATTACTCTCAGCTCAAGAAGAGCGGCAAATGGTCGCTGTGTTCATCAACACCGCTGGATCTTCAGAGCAGGTCAGCAAAGCTTGCATCCATGCTCTGACTGTGTGCTGTTACGAGATTTCCGCCGCAGCTATGCGGCACTTGGAAGACATCGTGCAGAAGATGCACAGGATGGTCACTCAGCGCCATCTGGCCATACATGTTCTGGAATTTCTCACGGGTCTTTCTCGCTTGCCGTACCTCTACAACAATTTCCGATTTGACGACTTCAAACGAATCTTCGGCGTGTGCTTCAGTTACCTGGAGTATCTAAGGAGCAGCGAATCCGACCCGGTCCCACAAAAGTCTGACCAAGGGAGCAGTAGCGATCGCAATCTCCAGCATACACCGCAATATGTGCACGCTTTGGCTCACCACGTCATCGTGTTCTGGTATTTCGCTGTCAGAGCAGGCGATAGGCAGGCCATCAAAGACTATGTCACAGGCCGGCTGAAGTTCACTACCAAAGACGGACATGAGATCTGGTCCGACCAGGCTCTGGTAACGATCGATTTGATGGACAGCGTCGACGCGGAAGCAAGCCTTGGAGACTACGCCGTAGACCGAGTACAGGGAGAGCCTTTTGACGAAACGATCGATGGACGCTTGACTGTGAGACACAGACTCTTCGGTCTGTTGCTAATTACTACGACCACTGCCCTGCGAAACGGCAGGACTTTGGTCACTGTAAGAAGGCCATCCGGGACATTCAAATCCCAAATCCGCGGTGGCGCTTCTGCACTAGC